>CANNZV010002193.1:0-109760 GCA_947561585.1 Caprella mutica | reverse complement strand
GTCAATACGTCAATACTCGTTATTTCGGAGAAATGATGAGAATGTTGAAAAATGTAACGTATTTAAAGAAGAAAATACGCAATGTTACTTACGGTGACTGAAGAAAGAAGATACAGTCTTATACCTACGGTGACTGAAGAAAGAAGATACAGTCTTATACTTACGGTGACTGAAGAAAGAAGATACAGTCTTATAGTTACGGTGACTGAAGAAAGAAGATACAGTCTTATAGTTACGGTGACTGAAGAAAGAAGATACAGTCTTATAGTTACGGTGACTGAAGAAAGAAGATACAGTCTTATAGTTACGGTGACTGAAGAAAGAAGATACAGTCTTATAGTTACGGTGACTGAAGAAAGAAGATACAGTCTTATAGTTACGGTGACTGAAGTAAGAAGATACAGTCTTATAGTTACGGTGACTGAAGAAAGAAGATACAGTCTTATAGTTACGGTGACTGAAGAAAGAAGATACAGTCTTATAGTTACGGTGACTGAAATAAGAAGATACAGTCTTATACTTACGGTGACTGAAGAAAGAAGATACAGTCTTATAGTTACGGTGACTGAAGAAAGAAGATACAGTCTTATAGTTACGGTGACTGAAGAAAGAAGATACAGTCTTATAGTTACGGTGACTGAAGAAAGAAGATACAGTCTTATAGTTACGGTGACTGAAGAAAGAAGATACAGTCTTATAGTTACGGTGACTGAAGAAAGAAGATACAGTCTTATAGTTACGGTGACTGAAATAAGAAGATACAGTCTTATACTTACGGTGACTGAAGAAAGAAGATACAGTCTTATAGTTACGGTGACTGAAGAAAGAAGATACAGTCTTATAGTTACGGTGACTGAAGAAAGAAGATACAGTCTTATAGTTACGGTGACTGAAGAAAGAAGATACAGTCTTATAGTTACGGTGACTGAAGAAAGAAGATACAGTCTTATAGTTACGGTGACTGAAATAAGAAGATACAGTCTTATACTTACGGTGACTGAAGAAAGAAGATACAGTCTTATAGTTACGGTGACTGAAGAAAGAAGATACAGTCTTATAGTTACGGTGACTGAAGAAAGAAGATACAGTCTTATAGTTACGGTGACTGAAGAAAGAAGATACAGTCTTATAGTTACGGTGACTGAAGAAAGAAGATACAGTCTTATACTTACGGTGACTGAAATAAGAAGATACAGTCTTATAGTTACGGTGACTGAAGTAAGAAGATACAGTCTTATAGTTACGGTGACTGAAATAAGAAGATACAGTCTTATACTTACGGTGACTGAAGAAAGAAGATACAGTCTTATAGTTACGGTGACTGAAGAAAGAAGATACAGTCTTATAGTTACGGTGACTGAAGAAAGAAGATACAGTCTTATAATTACGGTGACTGAAAGAAGAAGATACAGTCTTATAGTTACGGTGACTGAAGAAAGAAGATACAGTCTTATAGTTACGGTGACTGAAGAAAGAAGATACAGTCTTATAATTACGGTGACTGAAAGAAGAAGATACAGTCTTATAGTTACGGTGACTGAAATAAGAAGATACAGTCTTATAGTTACGGTGACTGAAATAAGAAGATACAGTCTTATAGTTACGGTGACTGAAGTAAGAAGATACAGTCTTATAGTTACGGTGACTGAAATAAGAAGATACAGTCTTATAGTTACGGTGACTGAAGAAAGAAGATACAGTCTTATAGTTACGGTGACTGAAGAAAGAAGATACAGTCTTATAGTTACGGTGACTGAAGAAAGAAGATACAGTCTTATAATTACGGTGACTGAAAGAAGAAGATACAGTCTTATAGTTACGGTGACTGAAATAAGAAGATACAGTCTTATAATTACGGTGACTGAAATAAGAAGATACAGTCTTATAGTTACGGTGACTGAAGTAAGAAGATACAGTCTTATAGTTACGGTGACTGAAATAAGAAGATACAGTCTTATAGTTACGGTGACTGAAGAAAGAAGATACAGTCTTATAGTTACGGTGACTGAAATAAGAAGATACAGTCTTATACTTACGGTGACTGAAGCAAGAAGATACAGTCTTATAGTTATGGTGACTGAAAGAAGAAGATACAGTCTAATAGTTACGGTGACTGAAGTAAGAAGATACAGTCTTATAGTTATGGTGACTGAAAGAAGAAGATACAGTCTAATAGTTACGGTGACTGAAGTAACAAGATACAGTCTTATAGTTATGGTGACTGAAGAAAGAAGATACAGTCTTATAGTTACGGTGACTGAAGTAAGAAGATACAGTCTTATAGTTACGGTGACTGAAGTAAGAGAAGCACTCTTTAAGCTAATTTTTCGTTAATATGATTGATGAAAGAAGATACAGTCTCTCGGTTACGATGACTTTGTTTGCAAAATCCGTGAACGGTTTGAGAATATGAACTAATGTGAAATTCAATGTACTTACATAAAGATTTTCCTATTGATCAGCCCTTTTTTTTCCTTTCATCGCAAGAAGGATAACTATTATTTACCACGGAAGTTATAAAATGAACGAATAAAAGATATACCAGAGACACATTCCTTCCATATGTGGCCATTGCGACTTCCTACATGTATGATAACATATATACGGCGTTATGTCATCCCGCGACAATAAAAGAGGCCATATCTCATGGATTTTCTTGCGGTGGCCTCGCCCCGAGTGTTTATTTGCACCATTGATTGGCGGAGTTTTTGCCTGCAACCTACAAAAGGGACCAAGGGGGAACTCACAAAAATGACACCACATCAAATTCTCTGGAACAAAGGGACGTACTTTTGATTAGAGGAAATTAAATTGACGCTTTTTCCATCGACGCAAATTAATTTCTCACGCAATGAATGCATTTTTGAAATTGTCTTTTTAAGGCTCTGAATGAATGTAATAGGATTTTTATTAATTAAGTGAGTTCTACGAGATTAAAGTTGAGTGAATTGAAAATGTATAAATTTGAATTTCTGTTTGTGTACATTGTACAGTGTTCACAGTTTCATTTTATGGACATGCAGTTACATTTTCAGTTTAAAATTATATTCATTTTGACTTTTATTAATAGCCGTATCATATCAATTCATTCCGTGAGATATTGTATCAGATTTTTAATGTGAATATTACCAACCAATTAATTAAACTAAATATTGATTTGTTCTCTATTGGAACATAGAAATTATTTAATGGCTCTTTGAAAAGTCTCCTTGCAGTAAAACGAAAAATCTATTTTATTTTAAATGTTAATAATATTCATAAAATTAAATTCGTACGCTCGATCTGTGTTGCTAAAATATAAACTTTCTGCAAAAGGAAATTATATGTTCCTCAGTTTAAAAAAGAAGGTAAAAGAGTTCACACAAAGGGTCTAGTGCCTAGGTTTTGCACATTATGTAAGTGAATCATAAAATTTGCCAAAAATTCTACACCATGGAAGGTGTATTCTTACCAAAGAAAATGGTTACTCCCACTATTTATGGCAGTATAAATCGGATATACTTGGAACATTCATTCCTTTTTAGTACACAAAAATACCAATAGAAATATAATGAAATTGCAATGTTAGTAAGTACTGAGCAGATATTCAAATTATATTTACTTCATATGTTTATACATAGTTTATGAAACAATTATTGATAACAAAATTCACCATACATTTTCTTAAGATTGTAAAGAATATTAAAGCAAATTAAATATGCTCATTTATATAAATATTGTAAGACTTACCAAAATAATTTTTACTTCATCATGCAAACATAATCGTGATAAAACCTTATCGCAAATATAAATGTGCCTTTTAGAATAGTCCAATTTTATAAAATATTACACAAAATTCTCTCTCAAAAGAGTCTACTAAGTTGGCATGCAAGCAAATGCAGATATAATGACGCGTCTGAAGATCACTCCATAAGATGCTTTCACATCTAAAGTCATTTGCTAATGCATCTCTATATTTGAATAGCTCTATTTTGTGCGTTAGCTTTGCCAGATTGTGTCACACGAGAAATCCATAAATGTCCCCCTTCCATTCTATACCTTGTCAATCTCTATATCCTTGCGACGGATGAAATATTTTATTATGATTTCTGAACATTTTCCCGCCGACGTGATATTTGTGTACTGTTACGCAACGAAATTGAGTTCCAGTGTAAATTCTCTAGATACTTTGTGACATACTGATTTAAGATGAATATCGTGTTTGAAATTATGATTTTCCCATGCTAGATTGTTGCAAAAGAAACTAGTATGTTCATTGTTCATGCAAGGTTAACACAGAATTCAGAATTAGGTTCTCGTAAACTTTTTTTTCACTGCTTGTGATCATATCTCAGGGAGGATCTAATTTATTCATCATGAAATATTTTGCTCTGTGCATTTTAATATTGTGCTGGTAAAGTCGCTCAGAATACCTACCTACCTACCTACCTACCTACCTACCAAAGCTTTGTCGTCTTATTTAACTTTTATCAAATGAATCGCGTCGATAAATATTAAGGTTCACGGGTGCCAAAGTCAGATGGCTTTAGATTGAATTCAAGTGAACTCGACTCCATTCTACCGTGTAATAAAATGCTCAAACAAGCAGGGAATATTTGAATTGAATGGGCATATTAAGACAAAAGATCTTGGAGATTTTTCATCCAACGCTTTTATAATTTAACAGGAAAAAAGAAACAATTAATTTTTAAATCAAATAGAAATCACTAACTTTTTTATCATCAAATATAATTTTTTTATTGAATACCTTTAAATACAAAATCATTGTTATAATTATAGGGAAGGTTTTTTTAAATATTCATTTAAATATATAATTTAATTTATTTATAATAATTTCTCGGAAAATTAATATTACAAATAGCATATAGAGTTCTTAATAGCTAAAATACTTTAATTCATTAAAAATACGGAAGGTTCCAAACGATTAATTTCCGATGAATTGGAGGCTAACTGAGTTACTGCTCAATGATCGGGTCATTCATTGCTTTTGTCTGGTGATTGTAAACCCATTCACCACCTTCAATTCAATCACTCCCTTCAGGCCATTGATAACAGTCCTACTGTGAATCCTTCTATCCGAGGGAATGTCTGCAGTCGGTCCTAGAATGAAGGATGTAGGATTAGAAGAGAAATCCCCCTCCATTCCTTCTGCATGTAGCCCTCGCAATATGGAGATCATGGATGTATTATTGCTGTCTAGATATTGGAATATTGTTAATTGGGCCATGAATGATGTAGTATATCCTTAGTGTTACCCCCCGACTGTGGTGTCAGATGCAATTTGAATTAGTGTACAAGTTAATAATGATCTTAAAGTAATTGTAACTCGTAAGTAATAATTATTTCGTTTTGAAGTAAGGAATAGGGCATCGTTTTGATTTTTAAGAATCGAATTTTCAATTTTATGCCTCGTCATTTCAAATGTTTACCTAAACTTTCGATTGCTGATCATATTGATGGTATATAAGCCGCTTCCTCCTTTTCCTCTGATAAAATTATATCTAACTTATGAAATAGAAGTACATTTGTCTTAATTGTATTAACACTTTTTTCTTAGGAACGGATAATTGTTTCGGTTTCAATACCAATTTTATTTAGAACGATTCTTGAATAAAATTTACACAATGTATGCATACATCTTACTACCCGTATTTTTCAATTTATTAATATTTTACTTTCTTTTCATCATTATATACACTGCTGATCAATAATATAAGACCGTTTGAAAATTGGATAAAAAAAATAACCTTTTGTAGATAAGGTTGTGAATTTTTAAATATAGGTTGCTGATAACAATCTACAGAAATGTTCCAAATAAAAAACAATTGTACCATCAACTTTTTCTTAAATCTGCATTTTTATGAAATAAAAAACATAAGACATAAGACCATGGTGTTAAAAAGCTGAAATTAGGGTTATTTCATATATTAAAATTAGCAGCCATAGCATAAAGGTGTCACAATGCCAAAAGCGCTAAACTAAGTGAAGTTGAGCGTGCTAGAATCTTAGATATCCACCAACTGGGTTTGTCACAACTGGCGATCGCTGACAGGTTGAATCGAAGCAAAACTGCAGTTTGCAACTTCTTAAAGGATCCCCAAAACTATGGAAAGGCAAAATCTACAGGTAGATCAAGAAAAATTTCCTCTGCGCTGAATAGGAGGATCAAACGTGTAGTGAAGAAGGACAGAGGACTAACTTCTAGGGAAATTAAGGAGGCTACAGGTGCGGATTGCAGCCCAATAACCATTAGACGACAGTTACGCATCAATGGGATGGTGAACAAGAAGCGTCTTCAGGTGCCCCGGCTCTTACCAATCCACAAGCATGACCGTCTGAGATTCAGTCAGGATTACCAAACGTGGGACACTGGAAAATGGATGCAAGTCCTCTTCTCAGACGAAAAGAAGTTTAATCTTGAGGTCCAGATGGCTTCCAGAGGTACTGGCATGACAAAGAAATGCCTCCTGAGATCTACTCTACACGGCACAGCGGTGGAGGCTCCGTAATGGTGTTGGGAGCATTTTCATCCATAGGAACGATGGAGTTGCAGATTGTTCATGGTCGTCAAACTGCAGCTGGCTAGCTCCAAAACGCTAATCTGGTGACCGAAGGACAACGGTTGTGTGGAGATGGGTGGGTTTTCCAGCAGGATAATGCTGCAATTCATAGAGCACGCAGGACAATGAGCTTCTTAGAGGAGAGTGGTGTCCGGGTTTTGAAGCATCCCGCATGCTCCCCGGACTTGAATCCTATAGAAAACCTCTGTGAGTGGATGGCAAGGGATGTTTACAAAAATGGAAAGCAGTATGCCACTGTGCATGGATGAGCTTCGAGAGTCCATTTTCACGAGTTGGAGCAACGTTCCCCTTACACTGCTAGAAACCCTCATTTCCAGTATGCCACAGAGAATTTTTGAAGTAATCAGAAGCAATGGAGGCAGAACTCACTATTAAAGCCAATTTGGTTGACATTTTCTTTGTTATTTGGTATTTATCCTAATTTAAGTTATGTGGTCTTATGTTTATGATCAAGTGTTAAACGCCTTATTTCAAAAAAATGCAGATTTAAGAAAAGGTTGATGGTGCGATTGTTTTTTATTTAGAACTTTTCTGTAGATTGTTATCAGCAACCTATATTTGAAAATTCACAACCCTATCTACAAAATGTTAGTTTTTTTATCCAATTTTCTAACGGT
The DNA here is from genome assembly GCA_947561585.1 of Caprella mutica. Lineage (NCBI taxonomy): Eukaryota > Metazoa > Arthropoda > Malacostraca > Amphipoda > Caprellidae > Caprella > Caprella mutica. The sequence goes on along the minus strand of CANNZV010002193.1, from coordinate 102,562 downwards.
CTTATATTATTGATCAGCAGTGTACATACATATATATATGCAGATTAACTTGAAAATGTCTTTATTTTGAATATGAAATGTCGTTATCTTTATTTCATTGGGTAAATTTTATTCAGGAATAGTCTAAATAAAATTGATATTAACAATTATCCGTTCCTTAGAAAAAAGTGTTTTTAAATTTGAAAAAATCAACGCTGATTTGTTATTCCTTACTCTCATGAATACATGAACTTTTGTAAATTTTCTGATTGACTAAACGAATTGAAAGATATGTCATGAAAATAGCAGTTCTCAAATACCTCTTAAAACATGTGTAGTGTGTACAGATTCAGTGTAAATAGGAATAATTTCTTTACTTACAAAAAATAAAAAATAATCCATCTGAATGTAATTACAAATTATGTTTCATGGTTTGAAACTGTGGAGCTTTTCTTTATATCAAACATTTGAATATAGTATATATATTAAAATTATAAAGAGGTTATTTAAACTCAACGTTGACGGTTTTTTCAGGTTTCAAACTTTTTTTTTTGAAAAACCTTCAACGTTGAATTTAAATAACCTCTAAATATGAATTTCCGGTTGGGTTTGAATCTTTCCATGAAATATTCGAATTACCAAATACTTGACGAAGGAGTTATCTCATTCCAATTTTGGGCAATAATTCAAATGCCATAAGCTTATCTTTTTCAAGGTTCCTCTATGCTAATATTAAATTCCTAGAGTGTCGTTATTTGAGCGCCATTGCTATCCATCTCTGCAGAATGAGATCTTCTCTGCTAAGAATTCAATTAATCAAGGAATTAATGGAATAGTTCAGCTAATTTTTGGTTGTTTTTCTGCCCGCTCTTTGAGAAATCTTTAATTTGTCTATTGTTCTTCTTCTTTAATTAAAACAAATACGGGTGTTTGTGTGTTGTTTCATTTTGAGGAATTTCCTGAGCGCTTGTTCGTTTTACAGAATGAGAGTTTAATAGAATTAGATTTTAAAAGAGAATGTTCGAGGTTATTTTATAAATACTACCTAGTTGCTAATTGGCCCTCCTAATTCAGCTGATTGCCAGAAACTTCCAGACTCAGATCTTATTATATACTTTCCTAATTAAAAAGAACGAAAATAATGGACGGTCTTTTTTTCCAAGGTGACTCTCTTTGGATTCAGTGGGAATTAGAGGAGAACTAAATGTGAGCTTCACAAAAATAATCCCGTAGCTCAGGGAATTTAGTCGATTTCAGATTTCTTTTCCGAATGTAGATTTTATTCGTGGTCGAAATATTCTGTGAAAAAAAGGACGGCTTACATTATGCAATCGGGTCTGAAAATCCAGATTAGTGGCAAAATACACGTCGGCTGAAATAGAACGGTGCTCTCAGAATTATTTGAAAAGATATCAATGTTGATTCTGTCTATATTCATTGACTCTAAAATGCTAAAAATTCATTTATTCTATTTTTATATCGGGTAAGTTCTGAATTATCGGTCAGTACTACATCTTCGGTCATAGAGGGAAAAACAATATAAAAATTATAATTTATACACAGTGCTATCTAATACTTCTGCAAACCTGGGTTTTTAGATAGCACTGTGTAATAATAACAATTTTTATATTGTTTTTTCTTATACGACCGAAGATGTAGTACTGACCGATAATGCGTAACTTACGTACTCTAGTAATATTTGAATATTGTATTTAATATAGCATTAAAAAGTTTAAAAAGATATTACATAAGACTATAATTTTGATCATTATTGTACTACTAATTTGAATTTTTCATTTTAAAATTTTAGCTAAATTCATTTTTGAATCATCTTCCTCAACGGAATCAAATTTAATATTTTTGTAATTATAATAATGTATCCTTGCTGTTGAATTTGGCACGGAATGATATCTTCCTTCGTGAGTCAGTTCGTATTTTGTTACTAACTTAGGTACATCTTGACAGATCTTCACAAAGTTTGTGAAAAAGATTTTCGGGCCAGTTGTCAATTTAGTGATTCAGAGCGAGAGAAAAATGCTTTACCTGTGATTTTATTTATAACATCACAAGTTGTAGTTTGGAATAATGTATTATATAGCGTAATAGTTCTGTTTATTTATTAAAGAATTGTAATAAGTTATCATGGGTTAAATGAGTAGGGAATAACAAAATAGTAATGTTAAGTGTATCTGATTTATCATATATTACGTTTCAATAATGAAAATAATGATGACTATTTTTTATATTCCCTTTCTAACCTCAATATGCAGCGTAACCTCGAAAACCATGACGCTGTGAAAATTTGTCTAGTCAGCTTTCTTCAGGCTGTATTGTTATAGGGATTGCAGTACATCAATTGTTGTAATATTTTACAAGATTTAATGTAACTTCTAATTAGTATTTTCCCCGAAAAAATAAACTATTTGAGTTTGGTGAGCTCTGGGCTATAGTTATAATTATAATTACAATTTTATTATTAATATAATCTATCATAATTATAAGAACACTTCAATAACTGAGAACTAAACAAACTTACCTAAATTGCTACTAAAATATTTCATACCAAAAAAATAATAAATGCGAGACATGTCCCACACATATTTAGTTGTCATAAATATGAGACGTAATGAGAACGAGGTATGCCTGTACCTTTGACAATTCCTCTGTAATTTGAAAATAAAAGCGGGAAAAATTAAAGTAAATTATTGCTTGGATATGTACATATATATTATTAATTTAATCTTTTAAATACAAACTACTTCGAAATAAAAAAAAAACCTATCCTTTTCGATTTATATTTCAACAAATGATTTACATTTGTTCCATCCAAATAATTAAAAACTTCAATAGGTAAATAATGTTGTTAGGTTCTGTATTTTTTTTCTTTTGTCTGATGTGTTTTATTTTCATCTCAAATCCACAAATTATGTATTATTTGATAAAACATAGGTTAAATGAAGAGTGGTTTTTACAAGTTTTAAATGTACAAGTTTATTATAAGTGATTAAATATAGCAGAACCTTCTGCGGTTCACTGCAGACTGACTCTTGATTGTTTAAAACAAGCTGTATATAATAATTAACTAGGAAACAATTGTACAACAAGTGACACAGCTAGAACCAGGAAATGTTATCATAAGACAATATTAAGCTGAGGTGTTTAAATACATCAGCTAAAGACAACAATATGAATATATACAATTAACTATAGTGTGACAATTAATATAGCATTATTAACCCATCCCGATCGACTACCTATTTAGTCTCATTAACTTTTTTCATTTTCTATTTCGCGATTCGCGTACAATGGATCGATCATTTGAAAGAAATCTATTTCATTTTGATAATAATTATTTGGTCATTATTCGAAGCTCATTGTAGAGATTAAGATACATTATTTTATTACATCTTATCATCATAATTAAACATCAATTTGTGATGTTCGTGACCATAAAAACAATATCTCTTAAACTTAGTATTTTATTTCTAAAATCAAATTCCTAAAGATAGAAAATTTTGAGGATTTAAAAATTATGATGGCAATTAATGATCAGTAAGAATTCAAATGAAATTATCCAACATTTTTTCCTCAAATTTCATCTGTGTGTTATTGCCTTTCTTATTCATTTTCCATGTATACTATTGCTAAAATTAGTTTAAATTTAAGATAAGTTCATGCAATATTGGAATAATATTAATTAAATTTCCAGATTTATGAAATTTTTTGATCTGTTATTGAAAATAGAAATAACCCGTATTTTATTTTTTTAAACTATTTTTCAGTAACTACTTTCAAGTTAGCATAACGTCTAATTTCATTTAAAAAATGAAACAATTTCTTCTTGACAATTTATTCGTGACATTTATTTATTCGTGACAATTTATTCGTGACATTTATTTATTCGCGATAATTTATTCAACAATCACGAAAAATACGAACTAAAAAACAAGCACGCTTAGAAGTATCATTCATTAGATAATGAGATTTTTTTATTTACTATAGCGTTTAGGAGGAGCGTTTCTGTGAAGATACCGAAAATAATTATTACTCTAAGTAGCTTTCGACAAGAGTAGAGTAGTTTCTTCTCTTTAACTACTCAAGTACCAATTTTGCTCGAGTACTCTTCGTAGTTTTGATTAAACTGTTCGAAACACTTGACTTTTCAGTTCAGTAAAATCCTCATAGAAATTACAATCGAAGTTTGTAAAATATAATATATAATCAATAACTGTTCACATTATAAAATGGAATAAGTGATAATATTATATAATGTGAATAGATCTTGATATGATTAAAATAATGAGATATGTAGTTTTTAGAATATTTAGAAGAAGAATAAAATTTGGTTCAACAATAATAAGGTGAAAATAATTTTGAGTAAAAAAAATGATATAGGCGAAAATATAATTGAAATACTTAATATTTATAATATTAAATCATGTATTCAATATCTATTATATGAGTATAAATGTTATCATTGAGCATTATCTTCATTATTCAAATCATAATGTTTATGAAAAATCTGAAACGAGGTATTTTTTTAAGCCCCTTTCCAGAAGAAGCAGGCCTTCTTTAAATAACGAGGTAATTGAACTTCATTTATTTATTTCATATGGAACCATCTTGCACTAGATCAAGAGCCGGGGCCTCCCATAAACAAAACAATCATAATGTTTATATAAACATTCAAAAATTCAAATAGAGAGGAGCCACATATGTCCCGCGGGTAAAGCTTGCGTAAATTCACAGACAACCACTAACCGCATCCTTTCACTGTTATCAGCGACTGTTAAAAGGGCCAATGATTCAAAGCCCTATCTATTATTTCTTCTGGATGTTGTACTGAGAATACAACGAAGCCTCACAATCGGTTTCCAATAATATCAATGCCTGTGTTCCACATCAACAAAAAGAAGGTCTTGGAAATGTTTGCCTTACTCTGAATACAATAAGATCGATTGAGATACGTGCTCTGGAACCGAAAGTAAATGCTTAACTGGGCATTTGATGAGTAGAGAAACGTCCTACAGTGAGTAAAACGATAGTCGAAACGTGCACCTGCACTGAAAAAAACATGGCGAATCAGACTGACTCATCGTTTGGGTCAAGAGTGACAAAACTCCAAAATTGGAGATTTTTTCTTATTTGACCGAGTCAATCTGACTATGTAATCTGACTAATATTAATATGAGACAAATTGACTCATATTGTTGAGCATGTTTTGGGACAGACTGAAAACACAAATTTTGAATCAATTTGACTCGTATTTTCTCAGTGTGGGAAATTTCAGCATGTTTAAAGAGTTGAGGTTTTTTAGAATATCATCTGCATTTGTGTTGTAAGAAGCACTCAAAACTTTTACGGCTATCTAACTTGTTCCATTGCCTTTACAACTGCTAGAGTAGAGAGAATTGAGTACATATTCCAGCTTTTGAAAGTAGGCAAGCCACTCCAAATTTACTATACAATAATAAATAACGGTATATGTACATGCACTGAGAAAGAAATACGAGTCAAATTGACTCAAAATTTGTGTTTTCAGTTTGTTCTAAAACTGGCTCAAAAATGTGAGTCAATGTGACTCATCCAAGTACTTTAATCGAAAAACAATATCAAATTGACTCCTAATTTATAGTCAGATTGACTCCTTATTTATAGTCAGATTGACTCAAGTAGAGTCAATCGAGAAAAAACTCCAATCTGGAGTTTCGCCAGCCTTGACTCAAGCGATGAGTCAGATTGACTCGCAATTTTTTCCTCAGTGTGTATGATCCCAGTTGGCAATTTTTATAGGGCCAATACTGGGATAACATTGGCCCGAGATTCATTGCTACCTAGAAAGTTGATAAGTCAATGATTCTAGATGCAACATGAAACGTTCGATTATTTATTGCTATTCATTTAGGCACTTTTAGAAAGAATAATTTTGGATTTTCTTCGTACGCAAAATTTCGCAAATAGATAGGCAAATATGATAAATTTTCTATCTAACATTTGTGAGTGAAGGATCTAGTGGTAGGATGAACCCTAATATCTTGTAAATCTTAGCATCACTTCCCTTAATTTTCTTCTTCTAAATTAGGGTGAAAAAGATTGTCTGTTTCAGATTGCATCGTGAAAAAAGAGATGAGCTTTTCTTGCGTCTAAAGTTTTTCGTTTCTTTTTCTAAAATATATAATTTAGTCGACTTAATTGGATATACTAAACTTTTTAATTATATTAGGTTTTTTAAGCCTTCAAAATTAGCATTGGTGCTAAATACCTGATTAGTAAAGATTAGTTTACATAATCACTAGGGTAAGTTACGAATTATCGAACAGTTCCACATTTTCGGTCATATAAGAAAATATACCTAATTCAAAATTTTAACTAGTTATTTTAATTAATATGCATGATAATGATGATACCAGCAGCTATCATGTATACCAATTCATGATTATTGTTTATTCCTGCATGATCGACAAAGTGGAACCGTCCAATAACTCGGTAATCACCCTAATCTCATCCTCTACCAATCTGCTCTGTCTACAAATTTCAATATCGGAGATATTTTTTCCTCGCCCGAGGACAATTATTCTATCAACCGAGAGAAAAAGAAGTAAAATAATGAGATGCGGAGGAATTAAGAATTCAAGCCTCTCTAATTCCATGGCTGCATTTCTTAACATAATTACCTTTTTATTAGATTATTTGATCAAATATTGAGTTATATATTCCATAGAGAGCTTTTTGACTTATAAATTTAGAATTAATGTTATCTAATTCTGTTACATAGTTTCTTGTTAATCTGCATTTGTTATGGGATATACAACTGAAGTTGAGCCAACGGTTTCCAGATTGGGAAATTTTTATGTTAAATGAATATAATATATTGCTCTTAAACATGAATTAATTGTATTTGGAATTGATTGTGGTAAATGAATTGGTTGGATATTATTGCGGTAAATGAATTGGTTGGATATTATTGCGGTAAATGAATTGGTTGGATATTATTGCGGTAAATGAATTGGTTGGATATTATTGCGGTAAATGAATTGGTTGGATATTATTGCAGTAAATGAATTGGTTGGATATTATTGCGGTAAATGAATTGGTTGGATATTATTGCGGTAAATGAATTGGTTGGATATTATTGCGGTAAATGAATTGGTTGGATATTATTGCGGTAAATGAATTGGTTGGATATTAATGCGCTGAATGAATTTTGATCATTTCATAAGTAATTATTATAGTCTGTAAATATTTTGTACTAGTGTTTTTCCCGTTAAAAATAACTGAATCATTAATATTAATATAATTTAACTATCCACACATGGCCCGTGTTTTCAGATTTAGTTATTTATTTATCAATGATTTTTATATCATAATCCTACAGTGATTTAATTCCTTTTATAATGAACTTATTTTTCGACATAGATTCACATACATTTCATATATAAAATACATATAAAATTTGAATAAAAAAATTATAATTAGAATATCATATCAACATATTCCCGTGCATATATCTTGGCTACATTACTTATTTTTTCATACCTAATTACTGAAAGTGGTACACGAAATATACGAAATATATAATTAAGTATATTTATCTAATCACATCTTATTTCCTTATTATGGAGAGATTCTTTATTCCACTTCTTATTTATTTAAATTTAATGAGGTTATTTCTTTTTGGTGTGTTTGCTATTTCATCGTTTTTTTTCTTTCCCTATTTACTTACATTAATATATACTCTCAATAAAGTTATTGAAAATAGGCAATATATGAGTTATTTTTGCAGTTCGTTTATTAATCTCCAGCTATTTATGTGGATATTAGAATAACCATTTTTTATAAATTTAAAGTCTGAACATATATCTGATTTTATAATTGATATCTATTTATATTATTAATTCATTATATATCAGTCGAAACTGCTACTGGCATATATAAATTATTCATGATGATATTATTATATATTCAAGGCATATATTTATTGATGTAGTATAATTAATATCATTAATAACAAATAATAAAAATATTTCCAGCGAGTATATGTATAACTTTCGTAATTTTATTTATTTAGTGATCGATATAAGGTTTTTTTATCTTCAACATTAAAAAAAAAAGTTAATCTTCCTTTTAAATCACTTGAAATTCCACCTTTTTATTTGATTGATTAACTAGGGTGAGTTCCGAATTATCGGTCAGTACTACATCTTCGGACATATAAGGAAAAACAATATATAAATTATTATTATTACACAGTGCTATCTAATACTTCTGCAAACCCGGGTTTGCAGAAGTATTAGATAGCACTGTGTAATAATAATAATTTTTATATTGTTTTTTTTTATATGACCGAAGATGTAGTACTGGCCGATAATTCGTAACTTACCCTATACATTTATTATCTTTTTAAATGAAATATTAAGAGTAAAATCGAAATTATTGATCAATAAACTAAGTTTTGCATTACTATCATCACATAAAAAGATGATATCAATTAAATGACAACTGCTGGTTTAATTACAATCTGACTAGAAAATTGAACTTTGTTTTAAATATATTAAATACATCCAAAATAATAATTAAGCTTTCATTCCATGTACTACAGCCTCATTCTTCTGTAATTTTTCACTCCAATTACTAGTCTATTTCCGATGATTTGAAATAATGCACATTCCGTTATACGTAAGCTTGAACACTATTATACCTATGCATCGGCCTGAACTGAACCGAGGAGTTCTAACTATGATAGTGTTCAGTATTCTGGGAATTTTTAATTCCCAAGAGATGGGAATTTACATCAGAGTCCTCTGGTATGTGGGTATACGCGTGAGTGTGCCCCCCTAAAACTGTTATGAAACTTCCGTGAATCTTTTAATGAAAAGCTCTTAATTAGCCCCATGCCTTCATTCATCTCCAAATAATGCTTTCGGAACTAATAAATCGAGAGTGTACTATCAGAGGAAAGAGTTAGTGTGATGATGTACTACCAGAGAAAAGAGTCACTGTGATGATGTACTACCAGAGAAAAGAGTCACTGTGATGATGTACTACCAGAAAAAAGAGTCACTGTGATGATGTACTATCAGAGAAAAAAGTCACTGTGATGATGTACTATCAGAGGAAAGAGTCACTGTGATGATGTACTATCAGAGAAAAGAGTCACTGTGATGATGTACTACCAGAAAAAAGAGTCACTGTGATGATGTACTATCAGAGAAAAAAGTCACTGTGATGATGTTCTACCAGAGAAAAGAGTCACTGTGATGATGTTCTACCAGAGAAAAGAGTCACTGTGATGATGTACTATCAGAGAAGAGAAGAGTCACTGTGATGATGTACTATCAGAGAAAAGAGTCACTGTGGTGATGTACTATCAGAGAAAAGAGTCACTGTGATGATGTACTATCAGAGAAAAGAGTCACTGTGATGATGTACTACCAGAGAAAAGAGTCACTGTGATGATGTACTATCAGAGAAAAAAGTCACTGTGATGATGTACTATCAGAGGAAAGAGTCACTGTGATGATGTACTATCAGAGAAAAGAGTCACTGTGATGATGTACTACCAGAGAAAAGAGTCACTGTGATGATGTACTATCAGAGAAAAAAGTCACTGTGATGATGTTCTACCAGAGAAAAGAGTCACTGTGATGATGTTCTACCAGAGAAAAGAGTCACTGTGATGATGTACTATCAGAGAAGAGTCACTGTGATGATGTACTATCAGAGAAAAGAGTCACTGTGGTGATGTACTATCAGAGAAAAGAGTCACTGTGGTGATGTACTATCAGAGAAAAGAGTCACTGTGATGATGTTCTACCAGAGAAAAGAGTCACTGTGATGATGTACTATCAGAGAAGAGTCACTGTGATGATGTACTATCAGAGAAAAGAGTCACTGTGATGATGTACTATCGAGAAAAGAGTCACTGTGATGATGTACTACCAGAGAAAAGAGTCACTGTGATGATGTACTATCAGAGAAAAGAGTCACTGTGATGATGTACTATCAGAGAAGAGTCACTGTGATGATGTACTATCAGAGAAGAGTCACTGTGATGATGTACTATCAGAGAAGAGTCACTGTGATGATGTACTATCAGAGAAAAGAGTCACTGTGATGATGTACTATCAGAGAAAAGAGTTACAAATAATTCTTTTTCTAATTTTCAAGCCATATAAAGATTTGGATTTTTTTATCCACTCAAATAGTTTCATTCACACCGAATTTAATCATATTTTAATATTGCAAAACAACTTTCACTTCCTCCAGAGAGTTTCAAACGATATCACTGTGTGTTATCGCCTTTTAGCCTTGATATCAATCAAACTGTTATGAATTATTATCAATAATATGCTATTTTCGTGTTATTTCAACTACCAATATTATTCCATTAAATAACATGTATTATATAATCTATTAATCGTGTGTATTAGTACTTTACCTCGGAATAAATAATTATCCAATACCAATCACTAAAACCATGATACGTTCTTTCAAATTTAGTGGAACTCCTCTATAGTGGACTCCTCTATAGTGTAGAGTCCTTAGTAGGAAAACTAACCCGTATCGTGAACAAATTCTCTTTGGTGTCATAAAATGGCATGTAGTTTTAGAAAACTAATATCCATTATATGGAAGGCTGAAGAAAAATTGTCCACTATATGGAGTAGTTCCTTGCTCAGGACTCTAAATTCACTATAAAGGAGTCCACTATAGAGAAGTTTCACCTGTATACTTTTTCAAATTACATTTTTTAAAGTTAACTTCTTCTCTCATCAAAAAATGCTCTCAAAAGAACCAGGCCCCAAGTTGGTAGAGTTGAGAAACGCGTATCCACCTCTTGAAATTCAGCTGACTAAAAGCAACCAAAATTGCGCCTTTATGAATTATTCAGGGGATTTTTTAGGTGGGAAAGAGAGACTTTCATTCATGTGATTGATGGCACTGGCAGGGATGAACATTAAGAAAATGTCACTTAGACTGACTGAAACATCAATATGATGAATAGTGACAAATTATAGGCAGAGAATGAGAGTATGCAAATTACTTGCTTCTACCCAATATCTCTCGTTATTTTCAAAGAAATCTTAGTCATTAGGACTATCCAGACCCAGATTCCAAGGTAGCAATGATTATCGGGCCAATGTTGTCCCAATGTTGCCAATGTTGTCCTAATGTTGCCAATGTTGTCCCAATGATGCCAATGTTGTCCCAATGTTGCCAATGTTGTCCCAATGTTGCCAATGTTGTCCCAATGTTGCCAATGTTATCCCAATGTTGTCCCAATGTTGTCCCAATGTTGCCAATGTTGTCCCAATGTTGTCCCAATGTTGCCAATGTTGTCCCAATGTTGTCCCAATGTTGCCAATGTTGTCCCAATGTTGTCCCAATGTTGCCAATGTTGTCTCAATATTGGCCCAAGAAACATATCTGGGTTATTGAAATTGATGAACCTTTTCAACGCCCTAAGTCCTTTAATTGGGAGGACATTAGAAAAACATCAAATAAGGTTCATATTTAGTCCGTATAATCATATTCTAGTAGTAGGAAGCCTAAAATTAAATGTAGGCTATGCCACATATTGATTTTAAATTTTGAACCCAAATGATATTTGACTTTAAAAAAATAATAAATAAAAGTGATTTTTTTAATATAGTCTAAATTGAAAAGAATACCCGTCTAACATTGATCAAACAAAAATTAATTTTAGCCTTGAACATGTCTTGGGCCTTAAAGGTTAAGATAATACAAGCTCTTTATTTCTTCTTCACGTAACCTATTTCAAGAAATATTGTGAATCTAATATAAAATTAATGTAGTTTACAGTATCATAATTCCCAACAGATTTCTGTATGACTGTGATAAATTCCCATGAAGATTTATCATTACAATGTTTTATTAAACAACTAGTGTACTCTCCTGTTAAAAATAACGGGTCTTCAATAGGAATTTATTACCCGTTGTTATAGGTCATTTTCTAATAAATTCAATTAAATAAATTCTGCACATGTTGATAGTATATATTTCACGGTCACCGATAAAATAAATGAACAAATTGATTAAAAACATTAGAATTTAATTTCCATACCAAAATCATGATTAAATTCTTCTTGTTCACTTAATTCCTGACTTATAAAAAGCGGACCAAATAAATAATTACACAGCAGATACTATTAGGATAGATGCAAGGTCGCTATTTACAAAATGACTAATTTTATACACATGTTACGTCACGATGAAATAAATATATAATAAATTACTTTTAAAATGTTATACGAAGGCTAAGTCTAAAAATATCCCTTGTCTAAATATTTCTTGTAAATATAATTTATTTTCTGTGTTTTCAAATGAATATTTTATATAATTAGATAATATTATGAATTTTTCGAATGTGAAAAGCTGTAAGTGGAAGTATAGCATTTATTATTGAATATCAAAATGAGTTACGAATTAAATATTCTCTCGTTGTTGAAAAGTTTAATTGAAATCGTGAGAGATGTTTTTGTGAAACAGAAAAAAAATCAAACATTTCTTTATTATTATTATTATTTAGAACACATCAAAATATTAAATATAGATTTACAGAAAATATTTGGTATCATTGATATCGTATCCATGATACCTCCAGGTAGATCATGGATACAAATTAAATAAAAATAAAAATTTATAATAGTTTCCCTTACATTATCGAAAACGTGAAACTGTCCAATAACACGGAATTGTAATACGGCAATTTCAATTTCAAATCGATGAATTATTAATAACCTTAAAGCTGTTATCGACAGTAACTTTATGTATCAAACTAATCTATTATTTAGATTTACAATTTGAGAGCTTCAAAGTTTTTCGATTTAGCGCCACGTCGTTCAATCATTTGTGACATGACGTAAACCCGACACCATTTTCTGGTTTCGACAGCTCTTAATCGAAGCTCTATCGAACTAGAAACATAAATCATACTTAATGTATATTAATACATACATTAATGAATGTTATTAATTATAATGTATATTAATACATACATTAATAAATGTTATTAACTATAATGTATATTATTACATACATTAATAAATGTTATTACCTATAATGTATATTATTACATACATTAATAAATGTTATTAACTATAATGTATATTAATACATACATTAATAAATGTTATTAACTATAATGTATATTAATACATACATTAATAAATGTTATTAATTATAATGTATATTAATACATACATTAATAAATGTTATTAACTATAATGTATATTAATACATACATTAATAAATGTTATTACCTATAATGTATATTATTACATACATTAATAAATGTTATTACCTATAATGTATATTAATACATACATTAATAAATGTTATTAACTATAATGTATATTAATACATACATTAATAAATGTTATTAACTATAATGTATATTAATACATACATTAATAAATGTTATTACCTATAATGTATATTATTACATACATTAATAAATGTTATTACCTATAATGTATATTAATACATACATTAATAAATGTTATCAACTATAATGTATATTAATACATACATTAATAAATGTTATCAACTATAATGTATATTAATACATACATTAATAAATGTTATTAACTATAATGTATATTAATACATACATTAATAAATGTTATCAACTATAATGTATATTAATACATACATTAATAAATGTTATTAACTATAATGTATATTAATACATACATTAGTAAATGTTATCAACTATAATGTATATTAATTACTCCATATGAAGTTATTGAATGTTTCATTTTGTAGTTAACTACATAATTTGATGAATTAATGGTCAAAAATATCATTTATAAGATATGTTACAGAGGTTTATTGATGTCCAGGAGTAGTAGGCCTGCCTCTTTTTTACCAGAGTACTGCGCTAGATTATTACAATATTTCATTATTAAGAAAGAAATCGGAATTTATATTTTCTTATTTCTCATATTTGTTTTCATATAAGCATGAAATTTATTATTCAATCTTATGCCCGTATAGAAAATTGATTTTTAAATCATAATTTACTTCAGTAACAGAAAAGAGTAATTGGAGTTCATTTTTTTAACTTAAAATGTGGAAGATTATATTTTTTTTCTCTTAAAACTATTCATGTTGAGCCATTATTTACTTACTTCATTATTCCCATTGTGTTGTTTATGTATAAGAACAATAAATGAATTCTAATTCAAGTTAGCGAATTATTTTTCTGTCACAAACTGTCTGAATAAATCCCATTTTCTTCCAACTTAACTTTTCATTCTTACTTGCAATAGACTTTTCATTCTTACTTGCTATAGACTTTTCATTATACAACTTTTTTCAACAGATCATAGTTTCATAAGATTACTTTTATTACTGAAATAATAAATTCCGTAAGAAAAGCATCAGACAATGTGGCCGACCGAGAACTTCCATTTTTGGAGAAATCAATTTTTCTCCTTTAAAAAGTTCCCCTTTTCGGTGCAGGAAATGTCATTACTAACATTTTGGTAAGCTTTTAGGGCGGCTAAAAGGTTTTATTATTAGTTTCAGAATTTAATTTAATAGCGCAGTACAAGGGGAATTTACAGTGGAAAAGTCTTGGTAACTTTCTCCTAGTCGAGTTAGTTGTACTCTGTCCCAAATCTGACCTGTCTCCAATGAAATTGATGCCCGAAGTTCCTTTCGTTTATTGAATCGCGTTTGGTGCCGGAGAGCCATTTTACTTCTTCGTGATACTTGTTTATTGCGCTAATATCCACATTGAGTGCAAGTTTAATAGCTATTATCAAACTTAGGGAATGAAGAACATCGGATTGTCTGATTGGAAATAAGTTCACGAATTGGAACATATACATAGATTGAATTGATCTAGATTTGCAGACAGTTGATTAAACATAGTTGATCATGAGTAGGGTTGTGAAAATATGCTTTGAAAATCATAGATCTTAAGAACATCATAGACGAAAGGAAATGGTATCGAATACTATATATCGCTGGTTTACGACGATTGAATAGTCTTTAAATCAACCCATCTATAATATTTTCAGGATCTATGATTTTAAACGCATATTGTCACAACCCTAATCATGAGTAAATAAAAATCTCTTGTATTTCATGTACCAATGTTATGGAAGATGCAGTACTATGAAGTAATTCAAGTGGATGATAATCTCCAGCTAGCTTGTTCTCTTCAATACGGACCTGATGAAATAAGAAGTTAGCTTCTGAAACTCAATGCCAACTTTACTTGATTTCTCAAGAATTTTCAGCCGAAGTAGAAGGAATTTCAAAGGATGCCCCAAACTTCCTCATAGAGGGAAATAAAACTTGAAACGGAAATGCGATATTTATTGGTGCTTTCCAAAGGCTTTTTCATCACTTATTTTTCGGCGATATTGCGTTTCGAGATTGCAATTTTGAGAGACTTGTGCCCTCTTCAAAGGGTAGAATCTCCTCCGTATGATTGCCAGTCGAACTTATTCCGAATAATTTTCTCATGGCGCTACCTAGCGTGGGTTCACATTTCCTATGCATATCGAATACTGATTTATATCAAAAGAAATTTAGAGCTATTCACTTATCTGAACTGGAAGATAAGTTTCAATATCCATGTGTATGTTTTACAGTAGATGATTCATGTAAAGATTACGCAAGTAATCAACATGAGTAGAACATCACGTCCGGGATTATTACGTGCTCTTACAAAATTAAGTTTCGTGTGAGCAATCAAAGAGATGTTGCACATGCAATGGTATTAATACACCAAAACAAAAGCTATTCATGGCAAAAAAATAGATAGAAATTTCTATCTAATTTCAAATAATATGCTGTCTTATTTTGAATAGCTTTAATTAAGCTTTAATGCAAATATAAATAATAACAACAATTTCTTCCTCTGTGTGTACATATTCCCGTATTTCTTTGTCCGATTGTACACCTGTTTAACCTCTACCGTATCTCTTTGTCCGATAGTACATCTGTTTAACCTCTACCGTTTCTCTTTGTCCGATAGTACATCTATTTAACCTCTACCGTATCTCTTTGTTCGATAGTACATCTGTTTAACCTCTACCGTTTCTCTTTGTCCGATAGTACATCTATTTAACCTCTACCGTATCTCTTTGTTCGATAGTACATCTGTTTAACCTCTACCGTTTCTCTTTGTCCGATAGTACATCTATTTAACCTCTACCGTATCTCTTTGTTCGATAGTACATCTATTTAACCTCTACCGTATCTCTTTGTCTGATAGTACATATATTTAACCTCTACCGTATCTCTTTGTCTGATAGTACATCTATTTAACCTCTACTGTATCTCTTTGTCCGATAGTACATCTATTTAACCTCTGCCGTATCTTCTTTACATGAAGGTGATGAATAATTCCTTCACTCAGCTTCAAACGGATCTGCAGAAAAATGGATGAGAAGTTGAGAGGGTTTATGTAGCATGTATGTAGTCTGTATATGTATGTAGTCTGTACATGTATGTAGTCTGTACATGTATGTAGTCTGTATATGTATGTAGTCTGTATATGTATGTAGTCTGTACATGTATGTAGTCTGTATATGTATGTAGTCTGTTCATTCAGTTTCAATTCGTTCATTCAGGTTCTATTGGTTCATTCAAATTCAATTCGTTCTATCGGGTTCACTTCGTTCTATCGGGTTTAATTCGTTCATTCGGGTTCAATTTGTTCATTCAAGTTCTTTTCATTCATTCAGGTTCAATTCGTTCATTCATGTTCAATTCGTTCATTCAGGTTCAATTCGTTCATTCAGGTTCAATTCGTTCACTCAGGTTCAATTCGTTCATTCAGGTTCAATTCGTTCATTCAGGTTCAATTTGTTCATTCAAGTGAAATTCCCTGACCATTTGCCCACCGATTGCTCCTTTGCCAGCATACAGAATGAGGTAGAGCTCCAGTCTGGCCTCATTCCGACAATGCAGAGGTGGTCGAAGGCCAGTCAACTTCCAGCACTAGAGCCGAGAGACGCTAACTTCGTCTCCCAGGAGTCACATCTACGGATCTTATTCTCTAAATGCAAAAATATAGAATTCGACTCCTCGATCTCTCTATCTCAAAGACACAAAATAAAGGCGAGTTTTCTTTTGAAGATCAAAAAGGGAGAGACCCTGCGGTGTGTTGTGGGAACTATCCTAAGTGCTCTAGGAATAATGCAAATAATGAATTCCTTATTAGCTAAAAAGGCTTCCTTGCCTGATATTTCTTAGTCTCATAAGTACTGGCTATATTTATATCTCCTGCATAATAGAATATTGAAGAATTTATGTCTGCATGAGAACTAAAGATAAGGTACCTTTAAATTATTAACTCTGTAGGCTTGTAGTGACTCAAAATAGTTTGTATGAAATTGGTTTCTTCTGATTATGAATTAAGTTTTGAACTCAACTATAATACAAAATAAATCTTCATATAGAAAAATTCAATTACCATTTTATCATGTAGGTACATTGAAGATTAAATCATAGTATTTATTTCTGTAGTTCTGCCCAAGAAAAGGCTACAATTGTGAGACGGCCAGGGAACTCCTCTAAATTTTCCACCGCCCCATCATAATTTTCTCCTTGTCTAATTTGTAAATCCATTGCTGTAATAACTATCTGATACATTCTCTTCTAAGTCTCGTGATAACGTATTCCTATTCTTCTTGCTTCGATAACAATGTTTGCGAATAGTGGCATGTTTATAGGCCCTTCCAGTGCTTCCTTCAGCGTAAAGGTAGGCCTAAGCATTGCTTGCACACTCACTATAAACCTAAACCCTAGTCGAAAAATTAGAACAACCTACCATGGAATACCTTTCAGAAAACGTAGTCTTCTGCTGAATCAATCAGAATTATTATACAAAACTATAAAACCAATAGTCATTTATGTCGTGAACTATGATAATTCAGAGTAATGAATATAAATATCCTTCATGTTCAGCTTTAATAGAGGATCTCTCGGTAGAAGTTTTCGGTTGAGCAGCCATTGCTTGCTCTTGTCATATGAGTAGGCCAGAGCTCTAGTTTACTATCATCATAAAATCAGAGGAGTGGCAGGTGTTTTTAGTTTGCCTGCCAATCAGTTACACTGAGGCTATTGACTTTATTCGATTACTCCTATCCCATTGGGAAGGACAACTATATATATCATCCTATCTCTTCCCAGAACGGAAATGATGTAACAGTATACCTTCCTCTTTTATTGGCAGGTTAGATGAGAGAAAAAAAGACTTGGGCGTGGATTTGTTTTTGAAGAATTTTATTGAAGATATTTGAACGTGAATAGTGTGAAAGATGAACGGTGAAGGATAATATTTGATTATATATTTTTATAGCGGTGGGTTTCCATACAAAGGAATAATACAATTTTTTCCATATTGGACAAACATTTTTATTGATATAATTTGCTCTATATGATTACCACTGTTTATAATATACATAATGTTATATCTTATTATTATTAAAAATTACAAAAATTAACTTGCGTGTTCTTTTGCAGATTTATAATTTATGGATTAAAAAACAAAGTAACAAAACCCTTTAAAGAAATAAAGAGCTATATTTGTATTACTTTAAAGAGTTAACTCTGATTAAAATGTAAGCAATTGTACCGCAGTTTTAAGGCAGTTATTAGTATATCCTCCTTCTCATTTTCAGAATGACTTATAAGCCATGTATCAACGAATTTTGTCTATTTTTATCTCTTGAAACTCTACTTCTTTTGCAGATCTCTGAATGGCTATACCTACATATCTTATTTTGAGGAATATTGCTTACCATCTTTGTAAACTGCAGATTTAAGCATGATGAAGTAATGATCGATTGGATTCAGATCGGAGTTATTGGGTGAACACTGACCAGTTCATTAACAAGTCTTTTATGAAGTCTTTACCCTTCAAACAATATTTTGTGTACTTGGACCTATGACTGAGAGAATTGCCTTGCATAAACTTTAATTTTCCTCTTCTGTTGTTTCGTTGATTATTGGACGATTTTCTACAACATTACAATAGTCAACAGAATTAAGTCAAACACCTTCTTTTTGAAAAATATTCATAGGGGAATATTGAAGACGAGGTTGTTGGTTCATTTATTGTTGAAGGATATATGCAATACTGAATTCTGTTACGTTTTAGAAAATTATCCTTCCTTGTCTCAATGCTCAAGGAAACAGCTTAAGAGAAAAAATGAAATTTATGCAAGCAAGTTATAAATGACTTGTTAATGAACTGATCTACCAATAACTCCAATCTGAATCCAATTCGAACATTACTGGGGCTTCCTTCTATCTGCGCTTTACAAATAAGATTAGCAATATGACCCATAACAAGATATATAGGTAGCTAAGCTATTCACAGAGCTACAAAACAAAGCGAGCATCAAGTGGTAAAAATTTTGACAAAATCCGTCAATAAATGGCTGATAAGTCATTCTGAAAAAGGGAAGGAAGATTTACTAACAACTGCCTTAAAACTGCGGTGAATTGTTCACATTTTTTAAGATTACCTTTTTAAAATAATAAAAATCTATGCTCCTTTTTTGTTTCTATTTTTTGTTATTTTTTGTATTATAATCAATGAATTATGAATTTACAAATGAACTCAGAACAGTGAATTTTTGTAATCTTTATTAATAATATTTAAATTATTAATTATTATTACAAATAATTTTTCCACTTAACCTCCAGAAGAAAATATTATTTAATTAAAATAATGAAAAATTTGATGAATTTACGATCAGTTCAAATTTTATGTACAAAAAAAAAATTGCAAAAGGACTCGGAACAGAGTTTATAATGATTTTGGACAACAATTAATAGTAACTTTATAGTTACTGACACATTAAATCAAACATACAGTGTTATATAATCTAGGGTCAAATTCATTGAATTGATGCACATACATATATATTATGACGTCGACAATGACGTCATAAGTTATCCATATTGAGTCACAGACATATTGATTTTTGAACGATAATTTTTTTGGTAAAAGTGTCATAATATGATAGTTTAAAAGCATAACAACGATGGCTCCAACGAACGATTTCTGGTCTACATATCAGAAATGCTCAAAATTCAAGCAATAATGATGAACATATGTGCAATCGACAACCTCGAACCTGACATTCTCTCAACCGATATATAACGTACAGGTGTGCCTTCAGCCAAAGGTATGTCCCATTCGTAGAGAGAAACTACTGGTGAACCAGTGTAATGACCAACCAGCTTGTAAGAGGAGAAATCTCCCACAGGAGCAGGATCGACTCCAATTCTAACCTCAATGTCGCCAAAATATTTAGAGCCATCAGCAATAAGTTTTTGAGCCCAGAAACAATAGTTATGGATTCTACATCAGTAACTAATCCCAAATCAATAACGAAGTACATTGGTACATTCAGGTTTGAATGATATCTGCCTTCATGTGTGTGGTCGTAGTATCCATCAATGAGCGTTTCCATTGTTCTAAGAGGTTTGGTAGGAATGTTACCAGTCCCTGAAATGCTGATTGTTGACGTTGACAAGTAAGGAATGAAATTCTTCCTTGATCCTCTTGTCCAGCATCCTTCTTTTACGTCTCCATCATCGCTCTGATCAATCAGTGGGGATGACATGATCGTCCAGAGACTCATCAGTTCGGGGTTTTCAAAACAAATTATTCGACAGTATTCAGAGTATTCACAACGAGCTGCAGCCAGAGGGAATTTGTCTGTTTTGATTTCATCAATGTAGTTATCCGTAAGTGAATACAATACCTTTTTCAGTTTAATCGGGTACCATGGCGCAAACAACTTGCTCTCTACACTCAACAGCATGATCAGGATCCACAAAGCGAACAGTTTCATAATCCTTCGATCTGAAAATATATTTTAAATTAGATTACAGTTATTTTATTGGATTTCCCATTGAAATTTTCACAAATCAATCATTAATAAGGTTAACATTAGCTTCAGAACCAAAGGCCATATCGCTAATTGAACACAAGGGCTAGTCACTAGAAGAAGCAGTAAAAAATTGACTTTTAGGAAAAAATCACATACCACAGTAAGTGATAAAACTCATGGATGCAGAGAAGCTACTCCGTGAAAGCAGTCACATACCAAGGAATGTGATGAAAAGGGACACAAGTACCGGTGAGAATATGAAGAGGTGATAGTAATAATGCTTATGAGTCTATCTAACACAAAAATCGCAGATAGATGAGTAAAACTGTAGCGTTATCCTCTAAAACTGAAAATAGAGTTAAAAAATGATAAACATAGTAAAGAGGAAAAAACAGTCCATAATTCAAATTACAAGGGACGCCACTTCCTTTCTCTTCCCTTCACTACAGACGACTTCAGGATAGATCCCTTTGCTTGGGACAGTAGAAAATATAGTAAAAACTTATTTTTGATAAATAGTATGCACCTTATTTACTACAATTGATGGTTATTTTAACCCTTCACTGTGCCCTTTATTTATAACCCTTCATGCCCTAAGGCGACTTATATGTCCCTTTTCGAGTGATGCATTTGGCACGTGTTTTTTTTTTTTTTTTTTTTTTTTTTTTTTAGATATTGTCTCAAACAATTGGATTAACTCTTTAATATATTATAGTACATGTATACGCTTACATTAATCAAACACAATTGTGAATTTATTTTAATTTGAATATTTAATATGCTTTCTATACCTATATATTTCAAGGATATAATAAAAAATGTATCCAATCTCAAATTAGTACAGGGCATAATAGGATAACAATTAATGGTTGTTCAAATTTAACCCTTGTTTTAAGACAAGATGATTTAAAGCTTATTCATGCACATCAGTGTTCGTGGACTGACAATTGGGCCCAAGACATAATATTTCCGTTTTTTTTATCAGAACCTACAGTGTTGACTTAATTGAAGACCATGGCAACTGTAATAATTGTGACAATATGCAATTTGGCTTAAAAATATCTCGAGCCCAATTAAAATATAGAATATTCCTAATAGGAAAAAAATATTTTCATTATGAAAAATATTCATTGTAATAAAACATATTCTTTCATGAATAATTAATACTTTTTATGAAACTATTTAATTTTTCTGTTCAGAGATAAGCCATAAAAATAATTTTCTAGATACAATAGAGCTCGTCTAAAGTGAACTTCTGTGTAGTGAATGAGTTAGGATGTACCAATAGAAAATAGGATTTTAAAACCGTTGCCGACCATATTATTCCGTTAATGTAAAGTTGTCAAAACTTTTTCAGTGTTCAATATTGAAAAGTTTTATAAATTTACATTATAAAATATATTGTAATAAAATCATTTTATCCCAGCAATTGCTCAATTTTTCTTAGTTTAATGTAAATAATAACCTTTAAAACTTAAACACATTATTAATTAAATATTACCGTGACTAAACTTTTTCAGACGATGTACACATTGGATCCATATGAAATGATGCAAGTTAATACGACACATTTAAACTCTTCGAAGTTTTCCAATTGACCAAAACATGAGATCAGCATCCAAAGGTAATTTAAAGAGCTTCCTAATATCCCTTATGAGGTTTATCAATCGAATTAAAACACTAATACTAATTGAGAATTAAGAGAATATAAAGCATAATTCAGGATATAATATTTTCACAACCCTAGTAATTTATAAAGTTACAATTCCTTATTGTGTCTGGTTCCCCAATTTTTTCTGGGCTCAAATTTTTGGGGACCAAATTGTCGTGGGACCCAAATGTCCTGGGCCCAATTCTATTGTATTATTGAAACTATATAGCCATCGACATATATACATTCGAGATGTACAGGGAATTTTGAAACAGAATTTGACAGCTTGCATAAAAACACAAAGTAAGAAGTTGTTCCAGAATATCCTGGTTCTTTATCAAGATTATACACGCTCAAATATGCTCTGAATTTATAACATTCGTAAATAATAATATAATAGATACTTACGTCTGGTCTGATTAATTATCCGCTAATCTGTTCAAACGTAGGTACTTATGAGTATCTAGGTTGGAGTCCTTTTAAGACTTTAAAAATCAGAATATTGAAAACTAAGCAGTTAATTTGATGGTTTAATGTGAAACCATGTTTATTTTATGGATAATTCCCTATATATGTCAAAAAATACCCTAGAATCCCAGGATCAATTTCTCGATAACGAAGCATTTATGTACATTAATTTTGTTGTTGTTGTAAAGTTTCTATTGAGGGGTTTTATGCAAGTTTTCAAATTGTTTTGGATCAGAAATTAAAAATTTTAAATATCTTAGTTCTACATTGTAATGCAATAATATTTCATGTACTGTCAATAGACAGAATTCAGCTCCACTAATATATATTATTGTTCAGGAACCAATCAGATGAACTTTATTCTTCGGGTGCTATCAATGTACTGATCGAGTAAATGAATTGATAAGTGTCATTAGCCAACTTATATATTCTAGAGAACAATTTCGTATGCGTTGAATAGATATAATCTGAAACAATGAATTGAAACCTTCTTCTGAAGTCAATTAAAAGTTAGAAGTGATTGTAACGCTATGATAAAGTTACTTAGTCATGTTGATTAAGTTAGTCTTGGTAATTGATTTATATAATCATGTCTAATTTTTATTGACTTCGATGGTCATGTTTATTGAATTAATATTATTTTAATAGTTAGTCATGTTTCCTAATTTTTCGAATTTTTCGGATCATCGAATTTTTCAGATCGCCGAATTTTTCGGTTTTCCGAATTTAACTTCTTTAATTGTTTCTTCTCTGCGGGCCTTGTACCAGCGTTTATTGAATTATGTACTGTTTACTCACAATTCCTCGATGCACAGCGGGGTACATTATTTGCGGTGGATATTCACGGCAGGGTTCCTCAATTGCAGCAAACTTCTCTGCTGGGTATCTTGTTTGCCGACCAAAATGGAGGTGCGGCTTTCTTCTGTTGTGAATGTCTGTATTTTTCTGTACTATTTCTGTAGCCGAATCGTGAAAACTTCTCTTCTAGACTGCTTGAAAGTGAAAACAGTTTGAACTAGAAGTTTTCCTCTTCTACTTCCTTCCTTGCATAGACTTCTTTAATAGACTTTCTGCCACTCTAGTAACACTTAATGAACCATATAACTATCTCAATTTAACCACATCTCGTCGAAGATGCCAATGTTAGAATGGTGACCGGTCCTTTCACCGAAAACACTTTAGTCGAAAATCTTTTCACTGAATGCAACCTCGCCGCACGACACTTTCGCCGATAATTTCTAAAAAGATTATACGTTATAAATATAAAGAGATATAGACTACCTAAAGTTGGGTTAACTGTCCGGATGGGAAGGGGTGCCAGATGGCACCCCTTCCCCCCCCCCCCCCACAACCAGGTTTAATAGTGACAAGATGTGTACTTCACTTTTTTTTACTGTACAATCAGTTTACCTTAATTAAATAAATAATTGTCATATTTTCGGCGATAGTGTCATCCTGCGAAAGTGTCGTGCCTCGAGTGTTTTCGGTGAAAGAGTTTTCAGTGAAAGGATCTAAAACCTGATAGAATAGGATCCCTACTTTCCAACGACGTAATACTATCCTCGGTTATTTTCTTAATAATTCTTGATATGTGGTATTGTTTTGGTTTTAGGATACAAAATCCTTCTTGACAAAATTCTTTTGGAGATAAGTTAAGATACAGAGATGAAGTCTATGCGCAGATACACAATTGAGTTATACTATAAAATTGTAATGCTGCTACGCAAGAGAGTTTTAAGCTACCGCCAGGTAACACTACCGTAGCGTGGATCTCCCGATTGAAGAATGAATATCCTTTTTATTATGTACTGGATTATATATTCCTCTTCAAGGACATAGAATCAGAGTTTACAAAGGCCTGGTAACATCACATACGCTTTGAAATAGTGGTGAGGTGAGAACCTTGTTACAAGGATTTTTATGCATGCTATATAATTTAGAGGATCAGCTTAAGGCATACACTCAATAAAGAACTAGTTCTTAAAACCCTAATTGCATTTACAAAACTCTAATCTCATGACATTTATCGAAAATAAGGAAAGGTACGATCTAATCTTCTATTATGTACAAACATCAAATCATTTAACTGGAATCTTAATTTCAAATATGCTATGTACAAAATGTAAATCTATAATTTTAAAAATTCTATAGACTTTATAATAATAACTGCAGTCATAATAATAGGAGAGTTTTACCTAGTAAGAAGAAGAAGATTAGCAATCCCAAATAGGCAATATGCTAGGAAAAACTAACAGGTGAAGTTATGAACTTAGCAATATAGTACATTTGTATTGCATTGCTATATTGAAATATTATAATGAAACATTAATATTATATAGTATTAACAGTAGTTAATTTGGATTATATCATTTAATTATTCACATAATTAATATTTCATATTAATGATAGCATTTTATAATTGTGTTAGAAATAGATTTCTAACACTTATATTCAATGACAGTGGATTTATTTTTCGGGGACACACTGTACAATAAAATCTCATCAATTGACCAAATCTAAATTTCGTGAATGATGTCACAAGCATCAGAAAAGATGGTGACAGGAAGTTAGAATGTTATATTTATTTGTATTCTGTGATTGACACTAGTGGATTAATGATTATTAGAAGTTTATTATGGAATATGTAAGAAAATAATGTACCAATTAACTATATGGAAAGTATCTGAATGAATAATTGAACCTTCATTTTCTTTTATCTGGCTATTATGCAGTGAGGTAGTTATTGAAAAAATATCTAATTTACTATCAATAACAAAATATCTAATATCTAAGTGATCCGCTCAAAGGTCAATGTCATTCATAACTCAATAATTCAACAAGTATTCAACCAAATTTCCTGAAGTTTGGTGGGACGCTTATGTCATTATCCAGGATTCATTTCATTAGATTTTCGGAGCGAACTTGTGAAAGGTCAAGATCAAGGTCATTTATAAGAGGGGGCGAAGGTATGCACTTTACGAGTGCACGTCATCTAGCTTACTATACGTAATCAATATCTTATTTACTATCAGTACAAATGTGTTTTTAAAAGGTCATACCTACCATGGTTACGAATATGAACATCATTTCAATCAGTGGTATGAACTGCACGAGAGTCCAATTACTTGGTGAGGTTTTGTAGTCTATTTATTTTAGTCAGTAAAACTAATTTAGCATGTCAACTAAGAATTGAAACACATTCAACCCTGCTATAGCATGACAAACTCAAGTTGGTACTACTTCTTATTACAAACCCATGTTGGTACTACTTTTAATAACAAACCATGTTGGTTTGTTATTAAATGTATTAATAAATTAAAATGCCTAATATTAGCCTAAATACAAAATAATTGATTAACTTAAAGTTATTCAAAATTAAAGTTGCAACAATAACTATTAATCAGTACAGTATTTTGACGGCAAGCATGAAAATAATCATAAATTAACAGAATTGAGTTATTATCAAAATATTTGAATTATGTAAGTTTGTATTCTGGTGATTAAATTTTTTTTTTCATTTCGCATACTATTAAATAGCTAGGTTTAGTGATAACTAAATAGGTATACCCACTATGATTAAACACACTTTAGAGCTAGAACTCGGTAGGGCACAAACCTTCGCCGCCGCTTATAAATGACCTTGACCATAACCTTTGACCCGTTCGTTCCCAAAATCTAATCAAATATTTTCTGGATAATGATTAATCGTCCCATCAAATTCCAGGCAATTTGGTTGAATACTGTTTGATTTATTGAGTTACAAATAGCCTTGGCCTTAAAGATCAAAGGTCAAGGTCATTTATAACGCAATAACTCAAAATGTATTCAAACAAATTGTCTGAATTTTGGCGGTATGATGGTCATTATCCATGAATCAGTTCATTGGACTATGGACGTGAACAAGTTAAAATGTATAGTGAAAATCATTTATGAGTGACAGAGAAGGTATGCACTCTACGAGTGACCGTCATCTAGTTGAGTTTATGAACGATTTTTGGTTTACATGTCTAAGCGATTTATGGTCTACATATGTGAAATGATCACATATCAAGCAATAATGATGAACATATGTGCAATCGACATCCTGTCACCTGACAGTCGCTCAACCGATATATGGGAAACCAAAAATAAGGTAAAACTGAAAATAAAACGAAGGTTCAGAAAGCCGAAATTCTGGAAAACCGAAAATAAAACCGATAATCTGTAAATATAGAAACCATAAATCTTGAAAATTAGAAAAATAATCCGGGAAAACGAAAATGCGGAAAACAGAAAATATAAAAAAAACGAATTTCAGAAAACTGAAAATCGGAAAAACAGAAAAAAACAAAAATTGAAAATCGGGAGCACCGAAAATCCGGAAGAACAAAACTCAGGAAAACCAAAATCCGGGAAACCAAAGATACGGAAAGCAGAAAACCCGGATAATCCAGAATTTTAGAAAAAAGGAAAACGGAAAAACACAGAAAAATCTGAAAACAGAAAGGTCGATTAACAGAAAAAAAGTCTCATCATTTTTGACGGGTAATAATACACTTGTTACATTAGGCATAATAGATACGAATTAAGGTTTGTTATAATGTTTAATTATCCTCTAATAACCATCTGTTATGAATAAAAACACTGGAATCATGGTATCAATATCCCAATAACGACGCATTTTTGTATATTTTATTATTGATGAAAAAGTGTTTTGGGTTTTTAAGCAACCTGTCAAGTTTTTTCGATCTAAAACTAAACATCCTAAGAAGAAAATTAAATATTTTAAATACTCTAGTTCTCCATCATAATGCTATAATACTCCATCTACTTACAATTAGACAGATCGCTTTTTGTTACTCCGATATGTATCCTCGTTGACGAAGCAATATGATAAACTTTGTTCTTCGTGTGCTATCAATGTACTGATCGATTATATGAATTGACAAGTACCAAGGGCCAGATTAAATATTCAAGAGAACAATTTCGAATTGTTTGAATAGAGATAATCTAAAACATTAACCTGAAACCTTTGTGTGAAGTCAATTAATAGTTAGAAGTAATTGTAATGCTATGATGAAGTTACTTAGTCATGTTCATTAAGTTAGTCTTAGTTATTGATTTAAATAGTCATGTTTATTAACTTATATAGCCAAGTTCATTGACTAATATAGTCATTTATTTACTTTAATATAGTCATGTTTATTGACTTATATTGTTATGTTTACTAAAGAACCTATTATTGAATCTTAATTATATTCAAATGCAAGAATGTATTATGGATAAACATATTCTGATTAAACAAAAAAATTCAGTCAAAAGCCAAACTATAATTTATTTTTTATATAATTAGTGTCAATATTATTGTAGCCCGTAGACCGTAGTCATGATACTGCCACACATGATTTGTTTCTCCTTTTAAAATTTATTTCTTGATAAAAGTGTGAAACACGGACAGACAGACGCGGCTCTTATTACTTTCGCAGAAAGCGGGAAGGTTATATTATGGACGGCATTTATTTATTTATCATCTTGTTATTCATTTAACTGAAAAAGTATTCAACCAAATTGTCTGAAATTTGATGAGACGATTGGACAATGTCCAGGAACCGTCTGGTAGAATTTTGGGAACGATCCGGTCAAAGGTCAAGGTCATTTATAACTCAATAACTCAAAAAGTATTGTACCATATTGCATGAAACTTGGTATGACGATTGGTAACTATCAAGTCACCAGTTTATTAGAATTTTGGTAGCAAACGGATATGCGGCGGCGAAGGTATGCGCTCTACCGAGTGCACGTAATCTAGTTATAGTATAGATTGACTTATATTGGTACGTTTATTGACTAATGTTGTCTTTTTATTTACTTATATAATATATAGTCATGTTTATTGACTTATATGGTCACGTTTACAGAATGAATTCGTTTTTAAATTGTCAGTAATGCTTATTACCTTTGCAAAATTGCGGAAGATTATGTTTTGATCTGATTTATTTGTTATTTTGTTAGTCGCACAACTCAAAAAGAAATGAACCAAATTCCCTGAAATTTGGTATTACGATTGGTCATCATCCAGGAAGCATTTGATGATTAGATTTAAGGAGCGATCGGGTAAATTGGATGGTCAAGGTCATGTATAACTCACTAGATAATTGTATGGTCAAGGTCATTTATAGGCAGCAGCGAAGGTATGCACGAGTGCCCGTTATCTAATTAAGTTAGTGATGCTAATTAAGTTAGTGATGCTTATTAAGTTAGTGATGCTTATTAAGTTAGTGATGCTAATTAAGTTAGTGATGCTTATTAAGTTAGTGATGCTTATTAAGTTAGTGATGCTTATTAAGTTAGTGATGCTAATTAAGTTAGTGATGCTAATTAAGTTAGTGATGTTTATTAAGTTAGTGATGTTTATTAAGTTAGTGATGTTTATTAAGTTAGTGATGTTTATTAAGTTAGTGATGTTTATTAAGTTAGTGATGTTTATTAAGTTAGTGATGTTTATTAAGTTAGTGATGCTAATTAAGTTAGTGATGTTTATTAAGTTAGTGATGTTTATTAAGTTAGTGATGCCTAAAAAGTGGAATATAATTAACAATTAAAGTTACTAACACTCTAGTCGCTAGAGATTTCAATGGACAGCGTTATATTCAATATTAGTCCATTCTATGTTGAATTATCTGTAAGATGTAAATGTTTATTTTTCATTGGTTGACTTTCCCTTTAATTTCAAATATACTCGCCACTTATTACCTTCGCAAAATTTTGGAAGATTATGTTTTGATTGGATATATTTGAAATATTTTTATTCGTTAACTCAAAAAGTATTCAACCAAATTGCATGAAATTTGCTGAGACGATTATACAGAAAACTATTTGATTAGATTTTAGGAACAATCGGGTCAAAGGTCAAGGCCATTTTAACTCAAAAGTTTCATTTCTAACCCAAAAAGAATATTTCCCTATCCTGCATTTGTTTGAAATCGCGTAATTTTCTATTTTTTTGAAAACCCGTATTTTCTATTCCGATATAGTTTTTCCTTTGGCTTTCCTGACGATGAATTTATTCATGGAATTATATCTCATCTTAAATGTTAAAGCGTGACATAATTCTTGCAACCAACAGACTAATACAGGCAGACCCCGCTTTAAGTAGACCCCGCCTTTATAACAGGACGACTTAAAACGGGGTTCACTCGAGCTTACTTCCATCAGTTGTACCGGAAAAATATTTTATTTACATTGAAGGAACAATACAAAATATGGTAGTGTACCATGCAAACGTTCTTAGATCTTTGCTAATAGAAAAGGAAAAGATTGGAGTAACGATGCGTAACTGAAAGCGGGGTCTACCCCCCCCCCCCCCGATTTCAGTTTAATTTTATAAGTTAATGTGAGGTACGATTTTCGATAAAGTGGGTCTTCCTCTACACACTAATTTTTACGTTTTTATTTTAACGGATTAAGAAACACCAATATTGATATTATTGAAATCACGTATTTTTAACGGGAAAGTACACTAGTGTTATGATAATATACAAAAGAATCTCATCCATTGACCAAATCTGAATTTCGTGAATGATGTCACAAGCATCAGAAAAGATGTTGACAGGAAGTTAGAATGTTATATTTATTTATATTCTGTGATTGACACTAGTGGATTAATGATTATTAGAAGTTTATTATGGAATATGTAAGAAAATAATGTACCAATTAACTATATGGAAAGTATCTGAATGAATAATTGAACCTTCATTTTCTACACTTTTTACCTGGCTATTATGCAGTGAGGTAGGTATTGAAAAATATCTGTATGTAATCACTATCTTATACAGTAGCGGGCATAAGTTAAGGGACAGTGAAATAAATTCAACATTTTTGTTTCTAGCAAAGAAACTAGTCCACGAAAATACGTGAAACTTAACAACAATGAAGTTACTCATACTGTGAGTGTTTGCTAGAAATATTAGCAAAATCTAATAAATATTCACTTAAATATTCCACTATTGCAATCATAGACCAAAAAAGACACCGGGCAAAAGTTAAGGAACAGTTGTTATTGCATTAACCATTGGCTTATTATATATATAAAATTAATATTTTGTGAAGAGTCCTTTATTTTTGATGACCTCGTTGCATCTATTTTTTACAGGAATTAATATTTTTTTTAGCAGAATTATATTCTATTACTCTTCTTTCAGGAATCCCCACAGTTAATCCTGATTTTGGGGATTGTGTTCTTGAGCACCATCACCAATTACCTTCCAAATGTTTTAAATCGGGTTCAGTTCGGTGCTCTGAGCAGGCCAGCTTATAAGAGAAACTCATTTACTTTCTATGCGTGCTTTCACAGTTTTAGCCGTGTGAGAATGAGAATTGTCTTGCATCAAAATTCGTGGTTGAGTATCAAATGATTGCAAATATGGAATGCAATGGTGGATAAGAAGTTGCGTATACACTGCTGCGTTGACCACTCTATGCACATGAACAATTGGGCCTGCTCCCTCTGCAGAAATGACGCCCCAAACCATCATGATGTCGCCTTTACGTTTCACAGATTTTCTAAACGAACTTCAGGGACAGTCGTTCACCCACATTACCTCGAATGTACTTTTTGCGGTCACTTCCGATCACATTAAACTAAGATTCCTCGCTGAAATGAACAATGAACCACTCTGCTTCAACCAAACGACATGCTTCTTGGCAAACTGAAGCCTTGCATTTTGGTTTTTTTTTTTTATATCATAGGCTTCGATGCATGCATGAAGGCATTTATTCCTACCCTGTTAAAACTTCTAGAAACTGTGAATCTGGAGACACTGAGACCAAGCGTTTCACTCTTTTTGGCCAGAAATACCTGCAGCAGTCTCGAAACAGTCCTTTATGCACAGTCTTACCATGGTGCGATATTCTCAGAGAGTAGTTTTTGGTGGTCTTCTTGATTCTCGTTTTGAATCAATTGAAGCACACTCTTCAAAAGTAATAACAATGCGATGCACAACACTCTTAGATCTTTGTATGATGGTTGCAATTTCAGAAAGTGACTTTCCATCCTTGTGATGGTAAAAAAAAAGTGTTTTATCACAGAGAGATACTTGATTCAGAGTAGCAGGTGTAATGGTGGTGATAGGTTTGTTCCAATAACTTGATGTCCTTTAGTAACAATTTAACACATTACAACAGTCTTTTAAACTAAAATTATTCAGTTTATACCCGTTTATCAATAACAGTCCCTTAACTTTTGATCGGTGTCTTTTTCGTCCTCTGATGGCAATAGTTAAATAATTTGGTAACGATGTGTTTGATTTTGCTAACATTTCTATCAATTACCATCAGGATGTGTAACTTTATTGTTGTTAAGTTTCACGTATTTTCGTTTTCTAGTTCTTTCACAATGAACAAAAATGTTAAACTTTTTCACTGTACCTTAACTTATGCTCGCTACTGTATAGTATACAGTATGTCCAATTAAAAGTACTATGTATATTGTATAATTCATTATTAATCTACGCGTTTATGGTATAGATAATAAATGTATCCAATTGCCTTGAAAACAATAAAAAAAAGTGATTTTATAAACTTGCTTGAGAATATTATCATGTAACTAGTGTACTTTCCCGTTAAAAATTACGGTTCATCATCATTACCAATTAATTTCCAGTTATTACGTTACTTTTAATGAATTCAATTAAAATTAAATTTTCTGCATAGTCTACTTTATTTTATAGATAGAATACATTTAGAAATTGAATAAAAACAGGGAATTTAAATATCAAGTCAATATATTTCCGTGTGTATCATAGTTACATTCTTCATGTTTAATACCCGTCGTGTAAAAGCGGACACAAAATAAATAAATGAATAAACTCACTAAGGAAATTATTAGTATAGATGATGAAAATGACAAATCATGCAGATTCAATGGCAGTAGATACATTTTTGGTAGATACACTGTTTGTAATATATCTTATACAATATATGTACCCAATATCTTATTCACTATATGTACCCAATATCTTATTCAATATATGTACCCAATATCTTATTCACTATATGTACCCAATATCTTATTCAATATATGTACCCAATATCTTATTCACTATATGTACCCAATATCTTATTCAATATATGTACCCAATATCTTATTCACTATATGTACCCAATATCTTATTCAATATATGTACCCAATATCTTATTCAATATATGTACCCAATATCTTATTCACTATATGTACCCAATATCTTTTTTTTTTTAAAGTTTATACCTACCTTGGTTACAAATATAAACATCATTTCAATCAGTGGTTTAAGCTGCACGTGAGACCAATTACTTGGCGAAGTTTTGTAGTCTATTTATTTTAGTCAGTAAAACTAATTTAGCATGTCAACTGAGAATTGAAACACATTCAACCCTGCTATAGTATGACAAACTCAAGTCGGTACTACTTCTTATTACAAACCCATGTTGATACTACTTTTAATAATAAAACCATGTTGGTACTACTTATTACACTCATGTTGGTGCTACTTCTAATAGCAAAACCATGTTGGTACTACTTATTACACTCATGTTGGTGCTACTTCTAATAGCAAAACCATGTTGGTACTACTTATTACACTCATGTTGGTGCTACTTCTAATAGCAATACCATGTTGGTACTACTTATTACACTCATGTTGGTGCTACTTCTAATAGCAAAACTATGTTGGTACTACTTATTACACTCATGTTGGTGCTACTTCTAATAGCAAAACCATGTTGGTACTACTTATTACACTCATGTTGGTGCTACTTCTAATAGCAAAACCATGTTGGTACTACTTATTACACTCATGTTGGTGCTACTTCTAATAGCAAAACCATGTTGGTACTACTTATTACACTCATGTTGGTGCTACTTCTAATAGCAAAACCATGTTGGTACTACTTATTACACTCATGTTGGTGCTACTTCTAATAGCAAAACCATGTTGGTACTACTTATTACACTCATGTTGGTGCTACTTTTAATAGCAAAACCATTTTGGTACTACTTATTACACTCATGTTGGTACTACTTATCACACTCATGCTGGTACTACTTATCACACTCATGTTGGTACTACTTATTACACTCATGTTGGTGCTACTTCTAATAGCAATACCATGTTGGTACTACTTATCACACTCATGTTGGTACTACTTATCACACTCATGTTGGTACTACTTATCACACTCATGTTGGTACTACTTATCACACTCATGTTGGTGCTACTTCTAATAGCAAAACCATGTTGGTACTACTTATTACACTCATGTTGGTGCTACTTCTAATAGCAAAACCATGTTGGTACTACTTATTACACTCATGTTGGTGCTACTTCTAATAGCAAAACCATGTTGGTACTACTTATTACACTCATGTTGGTGCTACTTCTAATAGCAAAACCATGTTGGTACTACTTATTACACTCATGTTGGTGCTACTTCTAATAGCAAAACCATGTTGGTACTACTTATTACACTCATGTTGGTGCTACTTCTAATAGCAAAACCATTTTGGTACTACTTATTACACTCATGTTGGTGCTACTTCTAATAGCAATACCATGTTGGTACTACTTATTACACTCATGTTGGTGCTACTTCTAATAGCAAAACCATGTTGGTACTACTTATCACACTCATGTTGGTGCTACTTCTAATAGCAAAACCATGTTGGTACTACTTATTACACTCATGTTGGTGCTACTTCTAATAGCAAAACCATTTTGGTACTACTTATTACACTCATGTTGGTGCTACTTCTAATAGCAATACCATGTTGGTACTACTTATTACACTCATGTTGGTGCTACTTCTAATAGCAAAACCATGTTGGTACTACTTATCACACTCATGCTGGTACTACTTATCACACTCATGTTGGTACTACTTATTACACTCATGTTGGTGCTACTTCTAATAGCAATACCATGTTGGTACTACTTATTACACTCATGTTGGTGCTACTTATCACACTCATGTTGGTACTACTTATCACACTCATGTTGGTACTACTTATCACACTCATGTTGGTACTACTTATCACACTCATGTTGGTACTACTTATCACACTCATGTTGGTACTACTTATCACACTCATGTTGGTACTACTTATCACACTCATGCTGGTACTACTTATCACACTCATGTTGGTACTACTTATCACACTCATGTTGGTACTACTTATCACACTCTTGTTGGTCTTATCACACTCATGTTGGTACTACTTATCACAGTCATGCTGGTACTACTTATCACACTCATGTTGGTACTACTTATCACACTCATGTTGGTACTACTTATCACACTCATGCTGGTACTACTTATCACACTCATGTTGGTACTACTTATCACACTCATGTTGGTACTACTTATCACACTCATGTTGGTACTACTTATCACGCTCATGTTGGTACTACTTATCACACTCATGTTGGTACTACTTATCACACTCATGCTGGTACTACAAATCACACTCATGCTGGTACTACTTATCACAATCATGCTGGTACTACTTATCACACTCATGTTGCTACTACTTATCACACTCATGTTGGTACTACTTATCACACTCATGCTGGTACTACTTATCACACTCATCCTGGTACTATTTATCACACTCATGTTGGTACTACTTTTTATTACAAATCCATGTTGGTACTACTTATCACACTCATGCTGGTCTTATCACACTCATGTTGGTACTACTTATCACACTCATGTTGGTACTACTTTTTATTAAAAATCCATGTTGGTACTACTTATCACAGTCATGCTGGTACTACTTATCACAGTCGCGCTGGTACTACTTATCACAGTCATGCTGGTACTACTTATCACACTCATGCTGGTACTACTTATCACGCTCATGTTGGTACTACTTATCACACTCATGCTGGTACTACTTATCACACTCATGCTGGTACTACTTATCACACTCATGTTGGTACTACTTATCACACTCATGCTGGTACTACTTATCACACTCATGTTGGTACTACTTATCACACTCATGTTGGTACTACTTATCACACTAATGCTGGTACTACTTATCACACTCATGCTGGTACTACTCATCACACTCATGCTGGTACTACTTATCACACTCTTGTTGGTACTACTTATCACACTCATGTTGGTACTACTTATCACAGTCATGCTGGTCTTATCACACTCATGTTGGTACTACTTATCACACTCATGCTGGTCTTATCACACTCATGCTGGTACTACTTATCACACTCATGCTGGTACTACTTATCACACTCATGCTTGTCTTATCACACTCATGTTGGTACTACTTATCACACTCATGCTGGTACTACTTATCACACTCATGCTGGTACTACTTATCACACTCATGTTGGTACTACTTATCACACTCATGTTGGTACTACTTATCACACTCATGCTTGTCTTATCACACTCATGCTGGTACTACTTATCACACTCATGCTGGTACTACTTATCACACTCATGCTGGTACTACTTATCACACTCATGCTGGTACTACTTATCACACTCATGCTGGTCTTATCACACTCATGTTGGTACTACTTATCACACTCATGTTGGTACTACTTATCACACTCATGCTGGTACTACTTATCACACTCATGCTGGTACTACTTATCACACTCATGCTGGTCTTATCACACTCATGTTGGTACTACTTATCACACTCATGTTGGTACTACTTATCACACTCATGTTGGTACTACTTATCACACTCATGTTGGTACTACTTATCACACTCATGCTGGTACTATTTATCACAATCATGCTGGTCTTATCACACTCATGTTGGTACTACTTATTACACTCATGTTGGTACTACTTATCACACTCATGCTGGTACTACTTATCACACTCATGCTGGTCTTATCACACTCATGTTGGTACTACTTATCACACTCATGCTGGTACTATTTATCACAATCATGCTGGTACTACTTATCACACTCGTGTTGGTACTACTTTTTATTACAAATCCATGTTGGTACTACTTATCACAGTCATGCTGGTACTACTTATCACAGTAATGCTGGTACTACTTATCACACTCATGCTGGTACTACTTATCACACTCATGCTGGTCTTATCACACTCATGTTGGTACTACTTATCACACTCATGTTGGTACTACTTATCACAGTCATGTTGGTACTACTTATCACACTCATGCTGGTCTTATCACACTCATGTTGGTACTACTTATCACACTCATGTTGGTACTACTTATCACAGTCATGCTGGTACTACTTATCACACTCATGCTGGTCTTATCACACTCATGTTGGTACTACTTATCACACTCATGTTGGTACTACTTATCACAGTCATGCTGGTACTACTTATCACACTCATGCTGGTACTACTTATCACACTCATGCTGGTACTACTTATCACACTTATGCTGGTACTACTTCTAATAACAAGCTCATACTATTACTATTTCTTTCCTCAGTCTTTTAAATATAAATTTCTAGTAAAATTTATGATTTTTATCACTGCATGATAAAATAAAATAAAGATACTTAGGCAATAGAAAATAATATCTTGAGAAATGGGAAATATTTTACTTAAATGATACTCACCAGGACTTAGTAAAAGAAATTGATAAGAATTTAGGAAATATAGAAAAAAGATGAGAAACTAAAAGTTTATTATACATCTAAATCCCTCAACAGGTCATACACGGGAATGGTATTTTAAATAAAACAAATTTTGTTAGTTCAGGCATCGATTTTCTTTCCCAGTATCTATTGTTAATTGCCACTGAAGAGGAGAAAGTAAATAGTTCTGAAATGGATCTGGCTTTTCAATTTCGACACTCTTTTTTCCTTGACGATATAGAAACCATTTCAAATCATATTCCTCTTCTTTTTATGATTGGACAATACAAGGTCCTAATAAAAAATTGACAAAGGTTTTAACCCGAGCAGAGATGCCTGATTTTCACATCTTTTTTAAAAAGAGGTGACATCAATGAAACGAAATGTTACTTTTTCATTTTTAAATTCATCAAATTAATCACTGCACGAATTAAATATGAAACTTGACACAAAAATATCTTTGTTCAATCCAGTACATGAATTATATGTAGGGTTATGACAATATGGTTTTAAAATTTTAGATCCTGAAAATATTTTAGACGGATAGAGTTAGCCAGTATTGAATGGTTCTACACCAGCGGTATATAGTATTCGATACCATTTCGTTTCGTTTCATCAATGACATTCTCAAGCTCTATGATTTCATTAGCATATTGTCACAACCCTAATTATATGATTTAGAAACCTTATGTTGATGGTTACTTTGACACAAATTTAATCCTTAGTATCTATTCTCGATCTACTCTATTTCCTTATTATAGGCACTAATGTTTCATCTTTCCATTCTCCCTACAATGCATTGATTCTTCTTCTTTCCAGTTCCCTCCATGATTTTGAGTGAGAGTGATCTTATCGCTAGGATAGATAGAGAGAGAGTCACTCTCTGACTTCTCCTAAGACTTCTAAATGGCTCACTGATACCTCTGAAGAAAAGTCTTTCAGTTATTTCTCTGCCCGCAGAATACTAAGCCCTCGAGGAGCCATTTCTAATGTTTGGCAGAACACTGGAGACGCGTAAGTAATATACAAGCCGGTGCTGACACTTTATTTAGGAACAAGTATTGTTTTTAGAAGAAGGAGACAATTCGTAATACTTAAAAAAAATTATGTCATCATTGAATTATTTTTCTGTATCTTGGTATCTTCAAATATCAATCAAATTATTTGAAATCGACTTTAATCAAATCGTATTATTTCTAAGTTACGCTCTAGAAAAATAACGATTATATAGATAGAAAGTACACGAAATTTTATAGTAAAAAATGAACTGCAAATTATTTCAATTGGAAATAAGTAAAAATATTTAATTAATGGAGTTCACCAAAACATTTCAATGAAAAGAGTAAGCACACGAGAATTTCTCAGTGAAAAAGTAAGTACAAGTAAATATTAGAAAAATGGTACAGGAAATTACTGAAGTAAAAAGTACAAAAATATGGTAAATTGTTGTGCTCCAATACCCGTAAGCTGAGAGTTTCAGCCATTGGACCGTAGCAAAGAGACCAAAAAAGAGCTCATCCGTTCTAGTGGTTTTGCAGGCTCATGTTTATTTCAAATGAAAGCGCCGCCGTTGGATCTTATTTGCGTTGCATTAAGCACTAATTTAAGGCGGGCAATTCCGTAGATAAACAGGCAGTTTGGGAAATACGCCTCCATTCAATGTTTGTTTTGATGACGGGTTATGTTGCCGAAATTACGAGTTGGTAGAAGCTGTGACATTCCAATTTGAAATTGTTTAACTGTATCAATTAGTGTAATATAATTTACATTCGACTGTATGCAGTTTATTTCGATAGGTTTTATTCACAGATGCTGAAGGTCATATTTTAGGCGGTACTTATTTATTTATCATTTTATTATTATCATAACTCAAA
This sequence comes from Caprella mutica, assembly GCA_947561585.1. Lineage (NCBI taxonomy): Eukaryota > Metazoa > Arthropoda > Malacostraca > Amphipoda > Caprellidae > Caprella > Caprella mutica. The sequence goes on along the minus strand of CANNZV010002193.1, from coordinate 63,078 downwards.
ATGTATTGGACCAAATTGCCTGAAATTTGGTGGGTTAGTTGGTCATTATTCAGGTACCACCTAGAAGTACTTTATGAACGATACGGTCAAAGGTCAAGGTCAAGTTCATTCATAACACAATAACTCGGAAAACTATCCAATCAAATTGCCTGAAATTTGGTGAGACGATTAGTTAATATCCAGGAAACCAGTTGGTTAGATTTTGGGAGCGATCAGGTCAAAGATCAAGGTCAAGGCCATTTTTAACTCAATAACTCAAAAAGAATTCAACCAGATCACCTGAAATTTGGTGGGATGGTTGGTCATTGTCCATAAAACAGCTTAATAGATTTTTCGAGCGAACGAATTAAAGGTCAAGGTCATTTATAACTCTAGGATTATTGGATGACCAAGGTCACTTATAAGCAGTGGCGAATGTATACTCTCTACCGAGTGCCCGTTTCAGTTTGTTATATTTCTATTAGTTTCTATTATTATATTCCTTTGTCTACCTATTTGTTTATTATCATTCTAATACAATATTCATCAATGCCCGTATCTATATTCCCATCCCTTTACCATCAAAGGATTACTACTCCTTGTAGTGCAAATTGATCTCTAAACTTCAGGTGACAATGTACACTTCATAATATATTCTGTATGGTGAACCTTTTGGAGACAATAAGATCTGAGAGAAGCTGTAGCAGATACATTAGAAACTGGTAGAGATACTAAGATCTGAGGGAAGCTGTAGCAGATACATTAGAAACTGGTAGAGATACTAAGATCTGAGGGAAGCTGTAGCAGATACATTAGAAACTGGTAGAGATACTAAGATCTGAGGGAAGCTGTAGTAGATACATTAGAAACTGGTAGAGATACTAAGATCTGAGGGAAGCTGTAGTAGATACATTAGAAACTGGTAGAGATACTAAGATCTGAGAGAAGCTGTAATAGATACATTAGAAACTGGTAGAGATACTAAGATCTGAGGGAAGCTGTAGCAGATACATTAGAAATTGGTATAGTTACTAAGATCTGAGGGAAGCTGTAGCAGATACATTAGAAACTGGTAGAGATACTAAGATCTGAGGGAAGCTGTAGTAGATACATTAGAAACTGGTAGAGATACTAAGATCTGAGAGAAGCTGTAATAGATACATTAGAAACTGGTAGAGATACTAAGATCTGAGGGAAGCTGTAGCAGATACATTAGAAATTGGTATAGTTACTAAGATCTGAGGGAAGCTGTAGCAGATACATTAGAAACTGGTAGAGATACTAAGATATGAGAGAAGCTGTAATAGATACATTAGAAACTGGTAGAGATACTAAGATCTGAGGGAAGCTGTAGCAGATACATCAGAAACTGGTAGAGATACTAAGATCTGAGGGAAGCTGTAGTAGATACATTAGAAACTGGTAGAGATACTAAGATCTGAGGGAAGCTGTAGCAGATACATTAGAAACTGGTAGAGATACTAAGATCTGAGGGAAGCTGTAGTAGATACATTAGAAACTGGTAGAGATACTAAGATCTGAGAGAAGCTGTAATAGATACATTAGAAACTGGTAGAGATACTAAGATATGAGAGAAGCTGTAATAGATACATTAGAAACTGGTAGAGATACTAAGATCTGAGGGAAGCTGTAGCAGATACATTAGAAACTGGTAGAGATACTAAGATCTGAGGGAAGCTGTAGTAGATACATTAGAAACTGGTAGAGATACTAAGATCTGAGGGAAGCTGTAGCAGATACATTAGAAACTGGTAGAGATACTAAGATCTGAGGGAAGCTGTAGTAGATACATTAGAAACTGGTAGAGATACTAAGATCTGAGAGAAGCTGTAATAGATACATTAGAAACTGGTAGAGATACTAAGATCTGAGGGAAGCTGTAGCAGATACATTAGAAATTGGTATAGTTACTAAGATCTGAGGGAAGCTGTAGCAGATACATTAGAAACTGGTAGAGATACTAAGATATGAGAGAAGCTGTAATAGATACATTAGAAACTGGTAGAGATACTAAGATCTGAGGGAAGCTGTAGCAGATACATTAGAAACTGGTAGAGATACTAAGATCTGAGGGAAGCTGTAGTAGATACATTAGAAACTGGTAGAGATACTAAGATCTGAGGGAAGCTGTAGCAGATACATTAGAAACTGGTAGAGATACTAAGATCTGAGGGAAGCTGTAGTAGATACATTAGAAACTGGTAGAGATACTAAGATCTGAGAGAAGCTGTAATAGATACATTAGAAACTGATAGAGATACTAAGATATGAGAGAAGCTGTAATAGATACATTAGAAACTGGTAGAGATACTAAGATCTGAGGGAAGCTGTAGCAGATACATTAGAAACTGGTAGAGATACTAAGATCTGAGGGAAGCTGTAGTAGATACATTAGAAACTGGTAGAGATACTAAGATCTGAGGGAAGCTGTAGCAGATACATTAGAAACTGGTAGAGATACTAAGATCTGAGGGAAGCTGTAGTAGATACATTAGAAACTGGTAGAGATACTAAGATATGAGAGAAGCTGTAATAGATACATTAGAAACTGGTAGAGATACTAAGATCTGAGAGAAGCTGTAATAGATACATTAGAAACTGGTAGAGATACTAAGATCTGAGGGAAGCTGTAGCAGATACATTAGAAACTGGTAGAGATACTAAGATCTGAGGGAAGCTGTAGTAGATACATTAGAAACTGGTAGAGATACTAAGATCTGAGAGAAGCTGTAGTAGATACATTAGAAACTGGTAGAGATAACAAGATCAGAGGGAATCATTCACTCAGATGTATCATTAATGCAGTTCTTGTTTTACCCAAAGTTTATTATATTTATATGTTGTTCAGTTTAGAGGTTTTATGTATTTAAATATTTTTCAATTCAAAGTTTAATAGCCATCGTTTGATGATCAGTTTCTCTCTGTTGATATATTCTATTTAATATTTTGGTAATTTTCCCTATGCTAATATATACATATTGATTTACCGATATGTAAATTTGACTTCTATTGCCGGTCATACAGAAACTAAATGATGGTAGGTTATATCATTACCTTCGCAGAATGCGGAAAGGTTATATTTTACCCGGCATTCATTTATTTATTTATTTATCATCTTGTTATTCGCTTAACTGAAAAAGTGTTCAACCAAATTGCCTGAAATTTGATGGAACGATTGGTCAATGCCCAGTGACTTTCTGGTAGAATTTTGGGAGTGATCGGGTCAAAGGTCAAGGTCAAGGCTATTTATAACTCGATAACTCAAAAAGTATTTAACCAAATTGTCTGAAATTTGATCGGGCGATTGGTCATTGTCCAGGAACCATCTGGTATAACTTTGGAAGCGATTTGGTCAAAGATCAAGGTCAAGGTCATGTATAACTCAATAGTATTGAACCATATTGCATGAAACTTAGTGGGATAATTAATCATTATCCAGTCACCAGTTTATTAGATTTTGGAAGAGAACGGGTCAAGCGGTGGCGAAGGTATGCGCTCTACCGAGTGCACATAATCTAATTTACTAGTGTATTACCCGTCAAAAATCACGGACTGTAATTCTCTTAATTTTTTTAATTATCCAGATAAAAAAATCGAATTAAAAAAAAATTGGATTTCTTTTTTATTTCGATTTTTGAGTCATTCATTTTTTCTGTTATCAGAATTTTCTTTTTTTCTGGATGTTTTTAATTATACCGTTCGTGCATTTTTTTCCCGTTTTCTCTGTTTTATTTTGGAATTTTCAGTTTCCCGGATCTTCCGGAAATTTTGGTTTTCCTAATTTTTATTTTATTCGATGTTTCTTTTTTGGGATTTTTCTATTCTTTCGTTTTTTTTTTTCATATTTGGGAGGGAGGGGAGATTTTTTTTCCTAAGATTTTCAATATAAACTGTGCATTAGCAATACCGTATGTCCCACAAAATTGCCCTCGAATTTTAAACTAAATAAATTTGTTATATTGTTTATTCATTTATTATGCATGTAAATTCCAGTGAATTTCTTTTCAATAGGTTGATTGATCCTGTAGAACTTGCAGGGAAAACTTTTCATTTTCTATTTTCTATTTATCTGTCTGATCAACAGAATTTCTTCTTCTTCATGTTATGAAGCTACCGATTGTATTTACAGGAGAATATATATTGTGTATTTACACACAATGCCATATTTGTTGTAAATAAGACAATGGGTGAATGCCTCTTTTGCTCCTAGGTCAGAGTTTGGTGTTATGACATCCACAGGACAAATAATATCAATCGCTATTGCAGCGAGTGGCTTTGTTTCATCTGATGTCAGAGGTGTTTACTTTGTGGAGAATAATTCGGAAAAAGAAAAGGATGGGTAATAATCGTTTCTATTGTTCTGTTATTGATTAATAAAAGGAAAGTTAAGTTATATATTATCTCAGAAAAACATATATCTTGAGAAAACGTTGTATCAATATTAAGACAATATTCAGGCACTTTGTTCCAAGAAATTTTACAACGGGACATGTATTGTATATTGTTACCTTTGCAAACTTGCGTAAGGTCATATTTTACCCTTCATTACCTTCACAGAATGAAGAAAGGTTATATTATAGACGGCATTTATTTATATATTTATTTATCATCTTGTTATTCGCATAACTGAAAAAGTGTCCAATTAAATTGCCTGAAATTTGGTGAAACGATTGGTCAATGTCCAGTGACCTGCTGGTAGAATTTTGGGAGCAAACCGGTCAAATGTTTAAGGTCATGGTCATTCATAACTGGAAAAGTATTACACTATATTGCATGAAACTTGGTGGATTTTTTTTAAGATTTTAAGAGCGATCGGGTCAAAGGACAAGATCAAGGCCATTTATAACTCAATAGCTCAAAAAGCATTGAACCATATTGCATTAAAATTTGTGGGATAATTGACCACTATCCTGTCACCAGTTTATTATATTTTGGTAGTAAACGGATAAGCGGCAGCAAAGGCATGCGCTCTATCGAGTGCACGCAATCTAGTTTATTTATTTATTTATTTATCATCTTGTTATTCGCATAACTGAAAAAGAGTTCAACCAAATTGCCTGAAATTTGGTGAAATGATTGATCAATGTCCAGTGACCTTCTGTTTGAATTTTAGGAGCGACATGGTCAAAGGTCAAGGTCATGGTCATTTATAACTCAAAAAGTATAGAACCATATTGCATGAAACTTGGTGGGACGATTGGTCAATATGCAGGAACCATTTTGTTAGATTTGGGAGCGATCGGGTGAAAGGTGAAAGTTCAAGGTCAAGCCAATTCGTAACTCAATAACTCACAAAGTACTCAACCAAATTTTCTGAAATTTGATGGGACGATTGGTCAAAGACCAGGAACCATTGTTATGATCACTTCTTGGGTTTGAGAATTGACACTAGACTTTCAAATTATAATGGGAATATATGTGAAATTATCCCTTCAGAACCAATAGTTTATTTTCTATTTCCATTATTCAGTAACTGATCTAATTAATGTCTATCAATTCACAGGAAATGAAAGCGGGTAATGACCGGTTCAATTTCATTATAAGCACAAATATAAAAATACACTGTTTGGCAAATATGGTTATGAGAATGATCGGAATAGAGGGTAGAATAGTATATGATCATGTCCTACCCTCAGTAGTGTCGCGCCAATTCTGCCTATAAGAACAATTGTTTAGGCAGGAGAGACTTAAACTTAGGCCTATGAGGGTACAATCAGCAAATTAAACAAATAGGCCTACTTTGGCTAAAAATACATAGGGATATAGAAAAACACAATTTGGTTAGATGGTATAAACGGTTTTCTGAGAGGATTAGTTACTGACGGGAAGTAAGCAATTATAGAAATTCAAAACCCTTAGAAGACATGTTATTTAAGAGCTTTGTGTAGAAATAAATACGTAGTTATATCCCTATTTGAATAATAGTTCATAACACCATCTGGTAGAATTTTGGGAGCGATCATGTCAAAGGTCAAGGTCATTTAGAAGTCAATAACTTAAAAAGTATTGAACCATATTGCATGAAACTTGGTGGAACGATTGGTCATTATCTAGTTTCCAGTTTATTAGATTTTGGGAGACAACGGATCTAAGCGGCGGCGAAGGTATGCACTCTACTGAGTGCACGTAATCTTGTTTAACTTAATTTTGCTTTTTTTTATTTTTATTCATATATTTAAGTATATAAAGAATTTACGACAGGATTTAGTTGATGGTTTAAAAAATAATGATTTCTCTGAGTGAGGCCTCATAATTTATTCAAACATTTTTTTTTATTCGTATATTGATTCAATATTTAATTAATACTAAATCTTATATTTACGAATTTAGTATAACATATACTTTGAAAATTACAAAAAATATTCTTCAATAGTTATACAGTTATCTTATATTAAATTCTATTGTCTACCTACATATTTTGTACCGTTCTACTATATATCAACACTAAGATCCTTTTCGTCTACCATGACAAGATATTACATACAAATACTGAATTAATAAAACTTAATATATTGTTAATTACTGAGAATTGAAGGAAAAAGTAAAGATCCGCAATCACTTATTCTATTAAAAAATAGAACAGTTCGTGTCATCATCAGTTGAAAGCAATACACGTTATTTTCCTACTCAGTTCAGGAAAAAACATGTTAGAAACATGCTTGGAAAGAAATATGCAGTTTATGTTTAATAAGCCTTATAGTATTCTATGTATGTCAGCTAAAGGATTTTTAATTTAAAAGATGATGTATATTTCAAAGATAGAGAGATAATTATTATTTCTAAATAATTGTTTATTAACCATATCAATATTTGTATTTCAACGTGTAACTACATGATATTGAAATGAACTAAAGAAATATGCATTTAAAAACATGTCTTATCGTATAAGGCTATTAAAAATTGCTGATGTAGGTGTAAAATTATAATTATTAGTATAATCCTAATAAAAAAAAAATCTTATTAAATTGGGATAATTTTAAAATGGAAAAAAGTTGATAGTCCGTAATTTTCGACTGGTATAATACATTAATTAATTTGTATTTTAGTTCTACTCCTTACATTACTAAAATGAATACTGTGACTATATTTGAGTAATATTTCCACAACATATTTTGCTGTCTGTGTTTTAAATATATTATTCATATACAAACTCTTCACCTGCACTTTAAAAAAGACTATGTCTTCTTTTTCCAGTCCCCTACGGAAGTAATTCATTCTATTCATGTCCCCTAATTACCAGCGTAAATCTCTAAAATATTTACCAGACCAACATCCTTGCAAATTATAAACCGCTTTGATTTTAGAGGTACTGAGCAAAATTCCCATAGAAATATGTTTATTTAAGAGCATATGACAGGTTTTGTAATAAAAAATATATATACCTAATCATTCGTCCTTACTTAAGATCAAGTAAATTTGAAACAATTCATCGTTTCACTTTTTTTAAACAATAGCTTTTCAGTATTTAAACATTAAATGTTTTTTCTTGGACGATAATATGTCCTTCATTACTGCTACCATGCTTGTAAATAAAATTTGAATTAGTTATTTATCTATGCAAACTGTATCTCTATGATTATAATCATTCATCCGAAGAGTTTTTGGCTACAAGATCGGATCTTCAAAATTATAAAATACTAATTGGAATATCTTTAGACGAGTATATGGAAAAAAAATTCATCATAGTAAATTATCATAATTTCCTAAAGTTATATCCGTTGAAATATAACGATAGGCTACAAATTTTAGTTTTAAAATATTATTTGTTGATAAAAATTTTATGTGTCAAATGAATAAAAATATTATTGCCCAACTATTTTTGCAATGTTGTCTCAATATTGTTACAACATTGCTTCAATATTGTTACAGTATTGGGACCAAGTTTCCCCGAGTAACATTGCTACCGAATAGCTTCAGGGTAATTTCACATTGAGCAGATTTTCCTTAGTCAGCAAAATTTGTCTATACTTTTTATGCGATTATGTAGAAGCAAAAAATCGTTCTGTATTGCCTCGTAGCAACCCGCAAAATTGAAAATGAATTCTGAGATTTCATTATACAAAGAGGGAAGTTATGGTGGGACCATATAGAAGAGTGGATACCCAGATAGAAAGTTATGGTGGGGCCATAGAAGATTAAGAGAGGGGTCTTTTCATAATATTTTACTGTCTCAACATAATGTACACTGAATGAATCGTTAAATTTTTCCTGCGGACAAAAAAAAGTTGTTAAATTATTATACATGAAATAAAATAATTAATAATGGTGCAAGATCTATATGACTTTATCTATCTTAAAAAAATCAAGTAATTCCATTTTTATATTCAGTTTTACAATCATCAATATTTCTTTCAATTGAACACTTTTATATAATAAATAATTGCTCGTACATTATCCTTTTGAGATAATAATTTCTGAATTAAAATTATCATTCAAAAAAAAAATATACAACTAATTATAAATAACAATAAGCTACATATTTATCCTTTATAATTGGTCTATTCCCCTGATCAATTTAATACACTCTTTTCACAGCATCATTATAACATAATTTAACTTTTTATTTTCTTCCGTCATCAATAAATTCAAAGCCTGTAGAACAACTGATGTTATTATTACTTCACTCCGTATCACCATTACGAGATACAATGCGTAGGGAATTAATGTGAATAATTAGTCTAGCGGAGAAATTATAATAATTTAATCTACCGTATGGAAAAATGAGGAACAGCTATAAGAGTTTTAAGTATTCTTCAAAGTAGCCTTAAGGGCCGTACACACGTAGAGTTTTTTAAGTCTTTCCACCAGACTTTTTGCTAAGCTCCTCCTACTTTTTCCACTAGAAAATAAGAAAAAACGATATAATTATTGTATATTTTAGTTGGTATCCATGATACCTGCAGGTATCATGGATACCAACTAAAATTAATAACAATTATATCCCTTTTTCTTATATTCTCATAGAAAAAGTAGGAGGAGCTTAGCAAAAAGTCTGGTGGAAAGACTTAAAAAACTCTACGTGTGTACGGCCCTTTAAGAAGCAACAATTTCAAATGGAATTACAATTACTCAATTATTGTGTTTTAAATTCAGTGATTATATAGTTATTAACTACGAATATATTCCCAGCCAGGTAGCAATGATTCTCGGGCCAATGTTGTTCCAATATTGCCAATGTTGTTCCAATATGGCCAATGTTGTTCCAATATTGCCAATGTTGTCCCAATTCCCAATGTTGTCCCAATATTGCCAATGTTGTCCCAATATTGCCAATGTTGTCCCAATATTGCCAATGTTGTCCCAATATTGCCAATGTTGTCCCAATATTGCCAATGTTGTCCCAATATTGCCAACGTTGTCCCAATATTGCCAATGTTGTCCCAATATTGCCAATGTTGTCCCAATATTGCCAATGTTGTCCCAATATTGCCAATGTTGTTCCAATATTGCCAATGTTGTCCCACTATTGGCCCAAGAAACATTGCTACATGGGTTAGTAGATAAGATAACGTAGTGGAGTCAAAGGTAATATCTAATAGATATATTATATATCTGATCTATTAATATATAATTATACCAAATTGAACATTTTCTATCGAAATATCACTCTACACTGAGTCCTCATTTATTAATATGAAATTAGGATATCTTAAAATGATTCAAGTTGTATTAGGTATACGCCATTCTGTTCTTAAAAATCATATATTTAAAAAAAAGTATTAAGAATGAATAAACTTTTATTTTGTAATACAGTAGTTCAAATAAATAGTAGGTAATGATAATTATACACGATTACCTTCCATGATCGAAGATGTGGAACCGTACTATAACTCGGTGCTTAGCCTATACTCTATGATAAACCGATTAGGAAGAATGGAAATATTGTTTGGATAGTGACAGAATATAGATTACTATACCTAATGTGCTTAAAGTATTAAAAGAATATATTTAGAAACAAATGAAAAATAAATCAATTCTTTCTCAACACTGAGAAAAAACACGAGTCAAATTGAGTCAAAATTTGAGGTTCCAGTTTGTCCCAAAACTGGCTCAAAAATGTGAGTCAATTTGACTCATCCTAATATTTACTCAAAAACGAGAGTCACATTGACTCCTAATTCATAGTCAGATTGACTCAGGTAGAGTCAATCAAGAAAAAAGACTCCAATATTGGAGTTTTGCCAGCCTTCACTGAAACGATGAGTCAGGTTGACTCACAATCTTTTCTCAGTGTGACTAATCACCCAATTCTTTGGATGCATTTAGCCAAGCACAATAGAAGGCATTAATCCCAAAGATTAACGAATTGAGGTCAGTCGAATTGGATACATTTATTTGTGGCTTCCGAATCCATAAATTGATACCGGTCGGATGGAGAATTTATCTCATCGATGATTGGTTGAGATATTCTTTACAGACCGAGTTATGAATTATTGATAGGGCTTCACAATCAAAAAAAAAAACATTATGATATTTTTTTTCACTTAATGGTACAGTGAAATGAAGATTACCTGCGATGATTCGTAGATTTAAATAATTGATTATGTGATTACATACACCATCAATGTCAGCATCAATAACTAAATTGTTTATAAATGCATTGTTAATACTCATTTTTATCAGTTCAAACAACATATTCTTCTTGAGTGTAGGTTTTTAAATGAAATATTCTGATAGAAAAATCAGTCATTTTACATCTGATTCCATCACACATATGCAATTATGTATGTATATGCTATCAAACAACTAGTTACGTTATATAATTTTTTCAAAATAATCCATTAAAAACATTATTTTTTAAACCTATTTTAAGTGAATTATCTATTCCAGTTCTTCTAATTTATAGGATGATGCGGAAGATACAAAACGATACCTCCTTGTATCACATTCTGCAAACATCATTTCATCATTTTTTCCAACTGCACCGTCTAATGCGGCTCAATTTGCTATAATTTTTTGCTAATTAGCACAATTCAAGAGGCAATGGAAATGCTATTCCAAGCCTCCCACCAACAGATAAATTGCTAACATTTTTTCTATTGCAAATGAGAGTTCTTACACCTAATGCTCTAATGAGCTTTACTTATCATAAATTATTATTATCAAAAGGATCGATATATTTCAGAAAAGCTAAAATTTGAACTTATTGATAACATTGTATTTATCGAAAATACAGTACAGCACTATAATATATATACTAGGTAAATATTACATTCATAGCTTGCCTGTAGCGCGTACAGTGGAGGGTGAAATGTGGATGTATTCATAGCCACAACCCCTCTGTTAATTTAAATTTTAGTAGTCATTTATATATATTTTTTAGTATTGAAAAGTCGTTAAATCAGTTAGTTCATTTTTTCTGTGATTATATAATTAATTAAAATATATATTTTTTTCATTATTTAAAAGTGGCTAAATGAATATGTTTTACAAAACAGATACCCATTGTTTTACATTTTATTCAAACATATTTATTTCTTAATAATCATTTTTGTTATTCGCTTTATAAAATAACTAGTGTACTTTCCCGTTAAAAAATATCGGGTCACCACCAATACCAATTTATCACCCGTTATTAGGTTACTTTTAATGAATTCTATTAAAATTAAATTTTATGTAAAGTTCAATATATTTTATAGATAAAAACATTTAAAAATTGAATAAAAACAGGGAAATTCAAATATCAAGTCAATATATTCCGGTGCGTATCATAGTTACATTCTTGTTTAATACCCGTAGTGTAAAAGCGGACACCAAATAAATAAATAAAGTAGATGACATCCGTCTTGTAAATTTTACTATAATAAATTATTGTAACATTGCATTACTCTGAAAATTAATTTCATCTAAATATACCTTCTGATCGAGCCTGAATTGTTGCTAACATTCGTTTCGTGTTACATCATTCATTTAAAAAGTCATGCATAACAAAAAGAGAGTTTTTGTCAAGTGACGTTTATATATGTACTGTCTAAGAAGATACATATGTACTGTATGTGTACTGTCTAAGAAGATACATATGTACTGTATGTGTACTGTCTAAGAAGATACATATGTACTGTATATGTACTGTCTAAGAAGATACATATGTACTGTATATGTACTGTCTAAGAAGATACATATGTGCTGTATATGTACTGTCTAAGAAGATACATATGTACTGTATATGTACTGTCTAAGAAGATACATATGTACTGTATATGTACTGTCTAAGAAGATACATATGTACTGTCTAAGAAGATACATATGTACTGTATATGTACTGTCTAAGAAGATACATATGTACTGTATATGTACTGTCTAAGAAGATACATATGTACTGTATATGTACTGTCTAAGAAGATACATATGTACTGTATATGTACTGTCTAAGAAGATACATATGTACTGTATATGTACTGTCTAAGAAGATACATATGTACTGTATATGTACTGTCTAAGAAGATACATATGTGCTGTATATGTTCTGTCTAAGAAGATACATATGTGCTGTATATGTTCTGTCTAAGAAGATACATATGTACTGTATATGTACTGTCTAAGAAGATACATATGTACTGTATATGTACTGTCTAAGAAGATACATATGTACTGTATATGTACTGTCTAAGAAGATACATATGTGCTGTATATGTTCTGTCTAAGAAGATACATATGTACTGTATATGTTCTGTCTAAGAAGATACATATGTACTGTATATGTACTGTCTAAGAAGATACATATGTACTGTATATGTACTGTCTAAGAAGATACATATGTACTGTATATGTACTGTCTAAGAAGATACATATGTACTGTATATGTTCTGTCTAAGAAGATACATATGTACTGTATATGTACTGTCTAAGAAGATACATATGTACTGTATGTGTACTGTCTAAGAAGATACATATGTACTGTATATGTACTGTCTAAGAAGATACATATGTACTGTATATGTACTGTCTAAGAAGATACATATGTGCTGTATATGTACTGTCTAAGAAGATACATATGTACTGTATATGTACTGTCTAAGAAGATACATATGTGCTGTATATGTACTGTCTAAGAAGATACATATGTACTGTATATGTACTGTCTAAGAAGATACATATGTACTGTATATGTACTGTCTAAGAAGATACATATGTACTGTATATGTACTGTCTAAGAAGATACATATGTACTGTATATGTACTGTCTAAGAAGATACATATGTACTGTATATGTACTGTCTAAGAAGATACATATGTACTGTCTAAGAAGATACATATGTACTGTATATGTACTGTCTAAGAAGATACATATGTACTGTATATGTACTGTCTAAGAAGATACATATGTACTGTATATGTACTGTCTAAGAAGATACATATGTACTGTATATGTACTGTCTAAGAAGATACATATGTACTGTATATGTACTGTCTAAGAAGATACATATGTACTGTATATGTACTGTCTAAGAAGATACATATGTGCTGTATATGTTCTGTCTAAGAAGATACATATGTGCTGTATATGTTCTGTCTAAGAAGATACATATGTACTGTATATGTACTGTCTAAGAAGATACATATGTACTGTATATGTACTGTCTAAGAAGATACATATGTACTGTATATGTACTGTCTAAGAAGATACATATGTGCTGTATATGTTCTGTCTAAGAAGATACATATGTACTGTATATGTTCTGTCTAAGAAGATACATATGTACTGTATATGTACTGTCTAAGAAGATACATATGTACTGTATATGTACTGTCTAAGAAGATACATATGTACTGTATATGTACTGTCTAAGAAGATACATATGTACTGTATATGTTCTGTCTAAGAAGATACATATGTACTGTATATGTACTGTCTAAGAAGATACATATGTACTGTATATGTACTGTCTAAGAAGATACATATGTACTGTATATGTACTGTCTAAGAAGATACATATGTACTGTATATGTACTGTCTATGAAGATACATATGTACTGTATATGTACTGTCTAAGAAGATACATATGTACTGTATATGTTCTGTCTAAGAAGATACATATGTACTGTATATGTACTGTCTAAGAAGATACATATGTACTGTATATGTACTGTCTAAGAAGATACATATGTACTGTATATGTACTGTCTAAGAAGATACATATGTACTGTATATGTACTGTCTAAGAAGATACATATGTACTGTATATGTACTGTCTAAGAAGATACATATGTACTGTATATGTACTGTCTAAGAAGATACATATGTACTGTATATCTACTGTCTAAGAATAGACCTTACATAATGTCTGCAAGTTAAATAATTGTTGTGAATAATGGTGCCGATATTACACTCTAATGAATTAACGGCAGTAGTTTGGTATCTTCAAGGCTGGCCTACCGTCAGCTTACAAATCTACTGCCTTTTTAAAACTTCAATTTTAGCTTATCATTCGCGTACATATCTATCATTCTTACACAAAATAATTAATATTTGATTATATATTATGTCTAATTTAACACTCTCTTTCAATTAATTAATAGATTCTATGTATATTATATATAACTCATGATGTAGATAAACTGAGCAATGTGAATAATTCTTATGATAGAATTTTTTTTTTTTAATCTTTAAAAATTTACCTAACCAAAAACTTACGCGTCATAGTTGATTAAAACACTTTGTTTTAATATATAACATACTTGATTGATGAAAATTATGATTTTAGATTGATTTCGCATTAAATGAAGTAAACCAATTTATAAACTATATAAGATTCTGAATTTAAAGTAGATTTCCAATAAGTTCAATTTGTTTTTATATCCCCTATCAATCCTTTCTCCTGTGAACGAACAACCTTTAGAAAAGTGAGACCATTTTCTTTCCCTTACACCATCCATAACTATTACCCAATCGATTTCGCCCACATGGAAGTTATGCCCAAAATATATCAGGGAGCAGACCTCCAACTCGTCTCAACAAATCTCCGTAAATAACTGAAGATTAAGGGCCTAACTTAAGCTATTTATTTAGTATGTCCATCCAACAGATTTCACTTCATCTTACCAGCAAAAAACAAGCCAGAGCAACTTTTGATTGGAGTTCTTGTGGAATTCTTGTGCGAGTTGGGATATGTTAATGATTTTCCAACGCTTTCACAGTTTCATGGTAACGTTCCGGAAATGAAGAAATGGATTCAGTCAGTATTGTGGATAAAATTTATACATTTTCTTCTTTCTTTACTATTTTAGATATTAATATATTTAAAGATGAATAGATATTGATTTCAATGCCGCACTGATTGGTGTTTTTTTTTAATTTTAATAAAGCTCAAACTTGTTTTATAACGAATTCAATTTCTGTTATAGATAGGTTAGTTATGTATTTTGTTCTTTCTTTTACAATTTTTGAAAATTGAATTTTAGTTCTTCCAGTTCTTCTTTTATGAATAGGTAGTCAGATCTTAATGATTTCATTTAAGATAGTTAAATGTTCAAGTATAGATGATAGCTGATTACATATACAGTGAAACTCCTGAGATATGAAGTTTTGGTTTCTTCATAACTCAAGGGCACTGATGGTTTTCTACGATTAAAATCTTGTAGAAAACTATAGTTTTTGAGGGATAACTAGGGTGAAATTCTTGACGTATTTCTATAATTTAAACATTGAAAATACTTCATAACTCGTGTGCACTTCATAACTCAGGTCCTTCATCACTCGAGTGCTTCATAAATCAGAACTTCAGAACTCAGGAGTTTTACTGTATTGCGAATTTGCATAAAATATCTAATGGAGATATTATGATAACAATAATACTTACTTTGTCTGATTAAGCCTAACGTAGAGCATATAATTTCATATTCTCATGTTACTTAATTGAAAAGGAATATGCATATCATGCCATGTTCAATCTATCTAGTCTGACTTAATTGTGTAGTATTATACCATTACGTCAAGTGTTTTCAAATTTAGAATACTGAGCAAAAAGAAGTCGTTCTAATTATTAGATTTAGTGCAAATTACTCTGTTTAAATTCTGTCGACAGAGAAGTTTTGAGTATGGGGCAGAATGTCCTGGTCCTCTTGTCTCCAATTAACCCGTTGGTGTCCAGATGTCCCTATAGTGTCCACTTTGAAGAGAGCTGTAGACTACACTTCTAGATGGTAAAGCTGAATGTAAATGAAAGGGAAGACTGTAAAGTAAATAGAAATTGAAAATAAGAAACGTTAATTCGCGACTATTGCTTTATTTTCGTGTAACTTTGATTATATTTTAGTTTTAATTTCTTTGCTCAATTTTTTTATTTTGAAGTGAATAAATACGGTTTTATATTCGTTATTATGTTTGATAATAAAATATTTTATATCACGTTTGATATTTGTTATGTACATAATAAAGTGTTCTCAAGAGAATAAAAGAAACTTTACATCTTTGTATTGTAATAAGGTTAACGATATGGAAAAGATATTAAGGTATTTAATAATATTCATTATATAATATCGATTCATTAATAATCACGAAAATGTTGAAACTAACATTATTTTCATACCAATTCTTCTTGTCGAAAGAAATTAAATTATTGATTTCCTTGTAATGCAGTAGGACTCCTCTATAATGAAATCCTCTATAGTGAATGTAGTGTCCTGAGTAAGGAAGTAACTTCTATAGTAAACGAATTTTCTCTTCCATGAATGGCCATCAGTGTTAGAAAACTAATGACCATTTTATGCCAGACTAAAGAAAAAAATCATTATACGGGCTAATTGCTTACTCAGGACACTCTACATTCACTATAGAGGATTTCACTATATATCGAATTGAAAATAGTAGCAGGTTCCAGGCAGCGGTTAAACCGATTGTGGTGGTCACAACGGCAGCCAGGGAGCATCGAGAGCGCAGCGTGGGAGCCAAACTGACCGCTTTGGGGGCTAATTCTACTCTGGTGTAACTGCGCAGAACTACTCTGGGCACCTGCTCCTATCTGCCTATGTGCGCTGCCTAACTGCGGTTACGCGGCTCTTAGCCAAAACTGCTATAATAGTAATGTAATATTACAGTCGTGGCTAGGGGCCGCGCATCCGCAGTTCGGCAGCGCGCTGGAAAATAGGAGCAGGTGCCCAGAGTAATTCTGCGCAGTCACGCCGGAGTAGAATAAGCCCTCAAAACGGTCAGTTTGGCTCCCACGCTGCGTTCTCGATGCTCCCTGGCTGCCGTAGTGACTACCCCGAATGGCTTAACCGCTGCCTCAAATCTGCTCCAATTTTCGCTTGTGGAGGAGTTCTACTATATCAAGGCATTTGATGTTATTTTGATGAGTGTGAATTTGATATCATCCGAGTATTTTTTTGTCAAGCACAAACATTACACCAGAAAGTGGAATTTTAAATGTCAAGTTCGATATCTCTTTTATTTTTTAGTATATCGAATATCTCTGGTTTACTTCTAATACATTTTTTCCATCAGATCGTGACAATGCTATTTTTGACACTTGGCGGCACTGTCACTTAGAAAAAAGTTTAATCTAGTTAGTTTGTTACAAATATGAAATCTGAACTCTTCAGACTTTACTTTTTGAAAGTTAGATTTTAAAAAATTATATCAAACGATCACTCTAGTATTCATTGTTAATCATAACTTTTATTTACTTGTAAAAATTTTGATTGAATTTACCAACAATTTTTTTTTTGTAAAATATACTTTTATCAAATTATGTATAAATTTATAATGTTTTTCTTCCATTATGATATGTATTTTGAAAGTTAAATGATTAATTTAAGAATTATTATTTTTTACATTAATTTCAATTTAGCAATCAGATATGAAGTAAACTGTATTTATTGGCCCTTCTGGATAATACATGACATTAAAAGATTGCAATTCAATAAAAACTTACATAATTAACACTATAATATTCATATTCAATCTATTGTTTATACATACCAATTGGCATTTTATAGGGAAACTCTCGATGAATTTAATTAAACCAATGGAAATCTTCAAAGACACTTTTTTAATATAAATCAAGTTATCAACATCCATCAATTAATGAATACATTGCATATTAATAACCCTCCGCTCACCCCCTTAACAATTATTTGTTTATATTTCAATTTTATGTTCAAAACCCAATAGCGCAGCTGAAACCAAAGTAACTCTCGTCAATTATAATTTCAATTGAAGAAAAAGTCAGAATCAAACACTCTCCACTTGACTGCAATTAATTAGACTCGTATGACTGAGTTTCTTAATTTCGTACTGTATTTGTCCCATTATACCATAGCGAGGCTTAATTACCAAGTATATTTCTTTGCAGAAATTTATTAGCTTTCATTTGATTCAAATTGAGTCTGACAAAGCCATCGCCAGCAATTGTGAATGTCACATTTATACTGCGGAGAAAAGAAAAGAGACATATCGCCTGCTTTGGAAGTGTATGTTGTGTCTGACGTAAGTCAAGAAAAGGTAAGTCAAGGCATTGTAATGTAGTAAGTCAAGACATGGTAATGAAGTAAGTCAAGACATGGTAATAAAGTAAGTCAAGACATGGTAATAAAGTAAGTCAAGACATGGTAAAAAAGTAAGTCAAGACATGGTAATAAAGTAAGTCAAGACATGATAATAAAGTAAGTCAAGACATGGTAATAAAGTAAGTCAAGACATGGTAATAAAGTAAGTCAAGACATGGTAAAAAAGTAAGTCAAGACATGGTAAAAAAGTAAGTCAAGACATGGTAATAAAGTAAGTCAAGACATGGTAATAAAGTAAGTCAAGACATGGTAAAAAAGTAAGTCAAGATATGGTAATAAATTAAGTCAAGACATGGTAATAAAGTAAGTCAAGACATGGTAATAAAGTAAGTCAAGACATGGTAGTAAAGTAAGTCAAGACATGGTAATGAAGTAAGTCAAGACATGGTAATGAAGTAAGTCAAGACATGGTAGTAAAGTAAGTCAAGACATGGTAATGAAGTAAGTCAAGACATGGTAATGAAGTAAGTCAAGACATGGTAGTAAAGTAAGTCAAGACATGGTAATAAAGTAAGTCAAGACATGGTAAAAAAGTAAGTCAAGACATGGTAAAAAAGTAAGTCAAGACATGGTAATAAAGTAAGTCAAGACATGGTAATAAAGTAAGTCAAGACATGGTAAAAAAGTAAGTCAAGATATGGTAATAAATTAAGTCAAGACATGGTAATAAAGTAAGTCAAGACATGGTAATAAAGTAAGTCAAGACATGGTAGTAAAGTAAGTCAAGACATGGTAATGAAGTAAGTCAAGACATGGTAATGAAGTAAGTCAAGACATGGTAGTAAAGTAAGTCAAGACATGGTAATGAAGTAAGTCAAGACATGGTAATGAAGTAAGTCAAGACATGGTAGTAAAGTAAGTCAAGACATGGTAATAAAGTAAGTCAAGACATGGTAATGAAGTAAGTCAAGACATGGTAATAAAGTAAGTCAAGACATGGTAATGAAGTAAGTCAAAACATGGTAATGAAGTAAGTCAAGTCATGGTAATGAAGTAAGTCAAGACATGGTAGTAAAGTAAGTCAAGACATGGTAATAAAGTAAGTCAAGACATGGTAATGAAGTAAGTCAAGTCATGGTAATGAAGTAAGTCAAGACATGGTAAAAAAGTAAGTCAAGATATGGTAATAAATTAAGTCAAGACATGGTAATAAAGTAAGTCAAGACATGGTAATAAAGTAAGTCAAGACATGGTAGTAAAGTAAGTCAAGACATGGTAATGAAGTAAGTCAAGACATGGTAATGAAGTAAGTCAAGACATGGTAGTAAAGTAAGTCAAGACATGGTAATGAAGTAAGTCAAGACATGGTAATGAAGTAAGTCAAGACATGGTAGTAAAGTAAGTCAAGACATGGTAATAAAGTAAGTCAAGACATGGTAATGAAGTAAGTCAAGACATGGTAATAAAGTAAGACAAGACATGGTAATGAAGTAAGTCAAAACATGGTAATGAAGTAAGTCAAGTCATGGTAATGAAGTAAGTCAAGACATGGTAGTAAAGTAAGTCAAGACATGGTAATA
The DNA here is from genome assembly GCA_947561585.1 of Caprella mutica. Lineage (NCBI taxonomy): Eukaryota > Metazoa > Arthropoda > Malacostraca > Amphipoda > Caprellidae > Caprella > Caprella mutica. The sequence goes on along the minus strand of CANNZV010002193.1, from coordinate 43,051 downwards.
AAGTAAGTCAAGACATGGTAATGAAGTAAGTCAAGACATGGTAGTAAAGTAAGTCAAGACATGGTAATAAAGTAAGTCAAGACATGGTAATGAAGTAAGTCAAGTCATGGTAATGAAGTAAGTCAAGACATGGTAGTAAAGTAAGTCAAGACATGGTAATAAAGTAAGTCAAGACATGGTAGTAAAGTAAGTCAAGACATGGTGATAAAGTAAGTCAAGACATGGTAGTAAAGTAAGTCAAGACATGGTAATGAAGTAAGTCAAGACACGGTAATGAAGTAAGTCAAGACATGGTAATAAAGTAAGTCAAGACATGGTAATGAAGTAAGTCAAGACACGGTAATGAAGTAAGTCAAGACATGGTAATAAAGTAAGTCAAGACATGGTAAAAAAGTAAGTCAAGACATGGTAAAAAAGTAAGTCAAGACATGGTAATAAAGTAAGTCAAGACATGGTAATAAAGTAAGTCAAGACATGGTAAAAAAGTAAGTCAAGATATGGTAATAAATTAAGTCAAGACATGGTAATAAAGTAAGTCAAGACATGGTAATAAAGTAAGTCAAGACATGGTAGTAAAGTAAGTCAAGACATGGTAATGAAGTAAGTCAAGACATGGTAATGAAGTAAGTCAAGACATGGTAGTAAAGTAAGTCAAGACATGGTAATGAAGTAAGTCAAGACATGGTAATGAAGTAAGTCAAGACATGGTAGTAAAGTAAGTCAAGACATGGTAATAAAGTAAGTCAAGACATGGTAATGAAGTAAGTCAAGACATGGTAATAAAGTAAGTCAAGACATGGTAATGAAGTAAGTCAAAACATGGTAATGAAGTAAGTCAAGTCATGGTAATGAAGTAAGTCAAGTCATGGTAATGAAGTAAGTCAAGACATGGTAGTAAAGTAAGTCAAGACATGGTAATAAAGTAAGTCAAGACATGGTAATAAAGTAAGTCAAGACATGGTAAAAAAGTAAGTCAAGATATGGTAATAAATTAAGTCAAGACATGGTAATAAAGTAAGTCAAGACATGGTAATAAAGTAAGTCAAGACATGGTAGTAAAGTAAGTCAAGACATGGTAATGAAGTAAGTCAAGACATGGTAATGAAGTAAGTCAAGACATGGTAGTAAAGTAAGTCAAGACATGGTAATGAAGTAAGTCAAGACATGGTAATGAAGTAAGTCAAGACATGGTAGTAAAGTAAGTCAAGACATGGTAATAAAGTAAGTCAAGACATGGTAATGAAGTAAGTCAAGACATGGTAATAAAGTAAGTCAAGACATGGTAATGAAGTAAGTCAAAACATGGTAATGAAGTAAGTCAAGTCATGGTAATGAAGTAAGTCAAGACATGGTAGTAAAGTAAGTCAAGACATGGTAATAAAGTAAGTCAAGACATGGTAATGAAGTAAGTCAAGACATGGTAGTAAAGTAAGTCAAGACATGGTAATAAAGTAAGTCAAGACATGGTAATGAAGTAAGTCAAGTCATGGTAATGAAGTAAGTCAAGACATGGTAGTAAAGTAAGTCAAGACATGGTAATAAAGTAAGTCAAGACATGGTAGTAAAGTAAGTCAAGACATGGTGATAAAGTAAGTCAAGACATGGTAGTAAAGTAAGTCAAGACATGGTAATGAAGTAAGTCAAGACACGGTAATGAAGTAAGTCAAGACATGGTAATGAAGTAAGTCAAGACATGGTAGTAAAGTAAGTCAAGACATGGTAGTAAATTAAGTCAAGACATGGTAATGAAGTAAGTCAAGACATGGTAATGAAGTAAGTCAAGACATGGTAGTAAAGTAAGTCAAGACATGGTAGTAAAGTAAGTCAAGACATGGTAGTAAAGTAAGTCAAGACATGGTAGTAAAGTAAGTCAAGACATGGTAATAAAGTAAGTCAAGACATGGTAGTAAAGTAAGTCAAGACATGGTAATAAAGTAAGTCAAGACATGGTAATGAAGTAAGTCAAGACATGGTAATAAAGTAAGTCAAGACATGGTAATAAAGTAAGTCAAGACATGGTAATAAAGTAAGTCAAGACATGGTAATGAAGTAAGTCAAGACATGGTAATGAAGTAATTCAAGACATGGTAATAAAGTAAGTCAAGACATGGTAATGAAGTAAGTCAAGACATGGTAATGAAGTAAGTCAAGACATGGTAATGAAGTAAGTCAAGACATGGTAATAATTTAAGTTAAGACATGGTAAAAAAGTAAGTCAAGACATGGTAATAAAGTAAGTCAAGACATGGTAATAAAGTAAGTCAAGACATGGTAATAAAGTAAGTCAAGACATGGTAAAAAAGTAAGTTAAGACATGGTAATAAAGTAAGTCAAGACATGATAATAAAGTAAGTCAAGACATGGTAATAAAGTAAGTCAAGACATGGTAATAAAGTAAGTCAAGACATGGTAAAAAAGTAAGTCAAGACATGGTAAAAAAGTAAGTCAAGATATGGTAATAAATTAAGTCAAGATATGGTAATAAAGTAAGTCAAGACATGGTAATAAAGTAAGTCAAGACATGGTAGTAAAGTAAGTCAAGACATGGTAATGAAGTAAGTCAAGACATGGTAATGAAGTAAGTCAAGACATGGTAATGAAGTAAGTCAAGACATGGTAATGAAGTAAGTCAAGACATGGTAATGAAGTAAGTCAAGACATGGTAGTAAAGTAAGTCAAGACATGGTAATAAAGTAAGTCAAGACATGGTAAAAAAGTAAGTCAAGACATGGTAAAAAAGTAAGTCAAGACATGGTAAAAAAGTAAGTCAAGACATGGTAATAAAGTAAGTCAAGACATGGTAAAAAAGTAAGTCAAGATATGGTAATAAATTAAGTCAAGACATGGTAATAAAGTAAGTCAAGACATGGTAATAAAGTAAGTCAAGACATGGTAGTAAAGTAAGTCAAGACATGGTAATGAAGTAAGTCAAGACATGGTAATGAAGTAAGTCAAGACATGGTAGTAAAGTAAGTCAAGACATGGTAATGAAGTAAGTCAAGACATGGTAATGAAGTAAGTCAAGACATGGTAGTAAAGTAAGTCAAGACATGGTAATAAAGTAAGTCAAGACATGGTAATGAAGTAAGTCAAGACATGGTAATAAAGTAAGTCAAGACATGGTAATGAAGTAAGTCAAGACATGGTAATGAAGTAAGTCAAAACATGGTAGTAAAGTAAGTCAAGACATGGTAATGAAGTAAGTCAAGACATGGTAATGAAGTAAGTCAAGACATGGTAGTAAAGTAAGTCAAGACATGGTAATAAAGTAAGTCAAGACATGGTAATGAAGTAAGTCAAGACATGGTAATGAAGTAAGTCAAGACATGGTAGTAAAGTAAGTCAAGACATGGTAATAAAGTAAGTCAAGACATGGTAGTAAAGTAAGTCAAGACATGGTGATAAAGTAAGTCAAGACATGGTAGTAAAGTAAGTCAAGACATGGTAATGAAGTAAGTCAAGACACGGTAATGAAGTAAGTCAAGACATGGTAATGAAGTAAGTCAAGACATGGTAGTAAAGTAAGTCAAGACATGGTAGTAAATTAAGTCAAGACATGGTAATGAAGTAAGTCAAGACATGGTAATGAAGTAAGTCAAGACATGGTAGTAAAGTAAGTCAAGACATGGTAGTAAAGTAAGTCAAGACATGGTAGTAAAGTAAGTCAAGACATGGTAATGAAGTAAGTCAAGACATGGTAATAAAGTAAGTCAAGACATGGTAGTAAAGTAAGTCAAGACATGGTAATAAAGTAAGTCAAGACATGGTAATGAAGTAAGTCAAGACATGGTAATAAAGTAAGTCAAGACATGGTAATAAAGTAAGTCAAGACATGGTAAAAGTATTTTATCTACCTGAAGATCATAAAAATAACGACAATTTTTTTGTATTCGATGTTAAACTTCAACTGGTAGATCATTTTTATCCTTATTTAATGTATATGTATATACTTTTATATAGGTATATATGTCATGAATATAAAGATAACTAATGTATTTTCCCGTTAAGAATAACCGTTTTTCAATAGTATTAATATTGGTGTAACTGAACAATCTACACATGGTTCGTATTTTCAGATTTAGTTATTTATTGATAAATGAATATTATATTAGACCCGGCAGTTTTTATACTATTTTTTATTAATTTTTTACTGCATGTACTGATATATAGATAAATTATATTAAAGAATTGAATTAAAAAATAAGAATTAAAATATCATATCGTGGCTGCATCTTATATCTGAAAGTTGGACACGCAATGTATAAATATATATTTGTATATACAGTGTGTCCACAAAAATGTATCCACTGCCATGATTCTACATATTCATCATTTTGCAATAATATGCATTATATATTGGAGCCATAAATACGTTTATTAATTTATAAATTAATGTGATTAAGCATAATACTTATCTATACTATAATAAGAGCTGCGTCCGTCCGTCTGTCCGTGTGCCACACTTTTATTAAGAAATACATATTAAAAAGGGAAAACAATTCATTTGTAGAGTCATCATGACTTTGTAGCCATGTGCTACAATAATAATGACACTAATTATTTAAAAAAAATAGCTTTTGAGAGGCAATTTTTTTGTTCAATCAGAATATGTTTATCCATAATACATTCTTGCATTCGAATATAATTTAGATTCAATAACAGGTACTGTACTAGTAGTTGATAGCAGTGGGTGTATACATTTTTTGGACAAACTGTACATATTCACATCGGTCTTTATTATATAGAGAGACTGTAATTATGAAGCATTAGTATTATTAATATGTTCTAATAATAGTTTCTTCATGAAAAATTAAGATGGGACCGCTTTTAATCTTCTGTTTGTAATAACATAATTTACTTCTATTTATTTTCTTCAATAATCATAGATAATTGTTTAAATATTATATTGCTAATATTAAGCCAGCTTTTATATATTCCTCCAAATAAGTTTTCGGATAAATATTCATATTATATTCATAAATAGCATATAAGTTACTAGATATCAGCATTTAGTATTCATATATGTAGCTATAGATGATATTTTTGTTCCGAAGCCAATAAAAAAAAAACTGGGTTGGTCTATATGTTACAGCAATCATGATTATAATTAGAGGTTTCAATCTCTAGACATTCGGCCAGTGGCTCAAAATTCTGCACATGATTGATCGATACAGTTTAAATTTAATTTGAGCACAACTTTTGATGAATATCGCGGAGATACATCTCATGATGTATGTTAACCATAAATACCGCGTGAAAGTTTTGCTCTCATGCGAAGTATGACATTGGTTGCGAAGTCAAATGTTGGATAAAGGAATATTTCCTCACGAGGTTTATTTTCTCCGACATTTAGGATATTTTTCTCCAAGACATGTTTGCGATCTTTTCATGAATTATTTATTTGAATATTTCATGAAAGAGCAAGCTTGATGTAACATGCTTTAAAAAAAACAGTTGCTTGGTATAGAGCTGAATTACTTGCTTGCCTTCGCTACTTTTCTTGTTCACTTATGTGTAAAAATTTCTTTTGTAGCATAAAAAAATTCTTGAATAAGTACATGAAAATACGAGATGGTTGCTCCATAATATATGCTGTATGTAATCAATAAATTGGCAAACTGTAGAAGAAATCTTGGCAGAATACTAACAAATGTGATGCGGCTGTCAAGCCACATTCATAAAGTATCTATCTAGACATGCCGCTGCAAATAGTAAATGTTATGGCAAGCAAAAAGATGCTCCTTGATGATCTTTGATGTATGTCATCCATTTATCTTCAAAACAAGCGGATATGGCTTAATATATCTAGATAATTCGCATTCTCCTCTCCCCCACATTCTCCATATAGGATAACAAGTCATTTGTTATCATAGATGAGCAGATATATCCTCTGTAACAAACATCTCATGACCAACTACTCTTTCGGTCATTGCTCACAGAAACTGAAAAGGAAAAACCCCGGAAACATATTCTTGTGACATGTAGGCGAAGACGTGAATTCCACAGGGGATGCTGGAAAACACCGATGCTAAGAATAACAGACTGGGGATCTTTCTCCCGCGGTGTCACAGACAAATATTTATACATCATCATTCTTTGAGTCTCGGGCGTTTGACCGATGATCTTCTGTCGCGGGTCAGCTTTCTTGAGGAATGGTCAGGAGTTTCAGATACATCCTATTGGTTTTCTTCTGTCTTTCGAATGACATGTATCAAGTACGAGGAAATGCGGACTTGATTCAGCTGGTTTTTGATATTATTGAAAAGTATGTTTTTGGGAACTCATTTTGAAATGTAGTTAGATTTTTGATGCTACATAATTAGGTATTTTATAATTATTGTATAACTTCATATATAAAAATTATTTTCATTGCTTCAAATAATCGTTTTTTGGAACTATTGATTAAACAATTAAATTTTAATAATTACATGAAAAGGTGCATCCCCGCTGTTTTAATTTTAAACTAAATGAACAGAAATTTATAACAATTATACAATAAGATAAATTCTGTACTCAATAGTTAGATTCTAATATAATTATTTATTAATATTTCTACATAATTACCACTAGGAACTTTTAATTTGACAATTGAGAGTTAACTACAGTAGATATTTAAATTCTTAAACACATTTCCCCATTCTTCTTTTGTAGAAGTTAGTTGCAAACGTTTCTTAAATTCTTTGTCTGACCCTAAGAAGTGACAGTAGAATTGGGGTGAAATTTACGAGTTAGTCCCTGAGGGAGTCCTATTGTGACTTCGATGGAGTCCTTTGCATCCTTTGTTGCTCCTTCCAATTCTCTGCAGGAATTAAAACATGATTGATGTCTCCCGAGAAACTCTTATGAATTTATAGGAGGTTGACTGCATTGTTATACGGTAGCACTCCTCTATAGTGATTTCATCTATAGTGAACTCCTCTATAGTGAACTCCTCTATAGTGAACTCCTCTATAGTGAACTCCTCTATAGTGAACTCCTCTATAGTGAACTCCTCTATAGTGAACTCCTCTATAGTGAACTCCTCTATTGTGAACTCCTCCATAGTGAACTCCTCTATTGTGAACTCCTCTATTGTGAACTCCTCTATAGTGAACTCCTCTATTGTGAACTCCTCTATAGTGAACTCCTTTATAGTGAACTCCTCTATAGTGAACTCCTCTATAGTGAACTCCTCTATAGTGAACTCCTCTATGTGAAATCCTCTATAGTAAACTCCTCTATAGTGAACTCCTCTACAGTGAACTCCTCTATAGTGAACTCCTCTATAGTAAACTCCTCTATAGTGAACTCCTCTATAGTGAACTCCTCTATAGTGAACTCCTCTATGTGAAATCCTCTATAGTAAACTCCTCTATAGTGAACTCCTCTATAGTGAACTCCTCTATAGTGAACTCCTCTATAGTAAACTCCTCTATAGTGAACTCCTCTATAGTGAACTCCTCTATAGTGAACTCCTCTATTGTGAACTCCTCTATAGTGAACTCCTCCATAGTGAACTCTATTGTGAACTCCTCTATAGTGAACTCCTCTATAGTGAACTCCTCTATAGTAAACTCCTCTATAGTAAACTCCTCTATAGTGAACTCCTCTATAGTGAACTCCTCTATAGTGAACTCCTCTATTGTGAACTCCTCTATAGTGAACTCCTCTATAGTGAATCCTCTATAGTGAACTCCTCTATAGTAAACTCCTCTATAGTGAACTCCTCTATAGTGAACTCCTCTATAGTGAACTCCTCTATGTGAAATCCTCTATAGTGAACTCCTCTATAGTGAACTCCTCTATAGTGAACTTCTCTATAGTGAACTCCTTTAGAGTGAACTTCTCTATAGTTAACTCCTCTATAGTGAACTTCTCTATAGTGAACTCCTCTATAGTGAACTCCTCTATAGTGAACTCCTCTATAGTGAACTCCTCTATAGTGAACTCCTCTATAGTGAACTCCTCTATAGTGAACTCCTCTATTGTGAACTCCTCTATAGTGAACTCCTCTATAGTGAATCCTCTATAGTGAACTCCTCTATAATGAACTCCTCTGTAGTGAACTCCTCTATAGTGAACTCCTCTATAGTGAACTCCTCTATAGTGAACTCCTCTATGTGAAATCCTCTATAGTGAACTCCTCTATAGTGAAATCCTCTATAGTGAACTCCTCTATAGTGAACTCCTCTATAGTGAACTCCTCTATGTGAAATCCTCTATAGTGAACTCCTCTATTGTGAACTCCTCTATAGTGAACTCCTCTATAGTGAACTCCTCTATAGTGAACTCCTCTATAGTGAACTCCTCTATAGTGAACTCCTCTATAGTGAACTCCTCTATAGTGAACTCCTCTATGTGAAATCCTCTATAGTAAACTCCTCTATTGTGAACTCCTCTATAGTGAACTCCTCTATAGTGAACTCCTCTATAGTGAAATCCTCTATAGTGAACTCCTCTATAGTGAACTCCTCTATAGTGAACTCCTCTATAGTAAACCCCTCTATAGTGAACTCCTCTATAGTGAACTCCTCTATGTGAAATCCTCTATAGTAAACTCCTCTATTGTGAACTCCTCTATAGTGAACTCCTCTATAGTGAACTCCTCTATAGTGAACTCCTCTATGTGAAATCCTCTATAGTAAACTCCTCTATTGTGAACTCCTCTATAGTGAACTCCTCTATAGTGAACTCCTCTATAGTGAACTCCTCTATAGTGAACTCCTCTATAGTGAACTCCTCTATTGTGAACTCCTCTATAGTGAACTCCTCTATAGTGAATCCTCTATAGTGAACTCCTCTATAATGAACTCCTCTGTAGTGAACTCCCCTATAGTGAACTCCTCTATAGTGAACTCCTCTATAGTGAACTCCTCTATGTGAAATCCTCTATAGTGAACTCCTCTATAGTGAACTCCTCTATAGTGAACTCCTCTATAGTGAACTCCTCTATTGTGAACTCCTCTATAGTGAACTCCTTTATAGTGAACTCCTCTATAGTGAACTCCTCTATAGTGAACTCCTCTATAGTGAACTCCTCTATGTGAAATCCTCTATAGTGAACTCCTCTATAGTGAACTCCTCTATAGTGAACTCCTCTATAGTGAACTCCTCTATAGTGAACTCCTCTATAGTGAACTCCTCTATAGTGAACTCCTCTATAGTGAACTCCTCTATAGTGAACTCCTCTATAGTGAACTCCTCTATAGTGAACTCCTCTATATTGAATGTAGAATCCTGAGTAAAAGAATTATCCCGAATAGTGAACAAATTCTCTTTGACTGTCATATATAGCAGCAGTTTTAGAAAACAAATGACCATTTCATGGCAGACTAAAGAAGTTTTGTTCACTATACAGGGTAGTTCTCTTACTCAGGACTGTACATTCACTATAGAGGAGTTCACTATAGAGGAGTTCTACTGTATTGGTATAAATATGTACCATGCAGTGTTCATCTTCCTATGTCCTGAAGTTAAACTTGTTTTTGGACCTATAATATTGTGTTCTATATATTTTTTTACAGACATTATTGTTCCATTATAAAAAAGATTATAATTTATGTTCATAATTAAAATTAGGTTAGTTAACTAATGTTCATTCTATTGGTATCCATGATACCTGCAGGTATCTTGGATACAGATAAACCAAACAATTAGAAAAAAGTCTCGTTATATTAAGAATAGTATAAAATCAAGTATTCACATCTAATAATTAATGAGATGCAAATGTTTGAAAGTAAAAAGCAGTCAAATTGACTGGTTGGTTAATCTTTACAAAATGAGTGCTCTATTCTCTCTCCCTATTCTCTCTCTATTCTCTCTCTCTATTCTCTCTCTCTCTATTCTCTCTCTATTCTCTCTCTCTCTATTCTCTCTCTATTCTCTCTCTTTAAATTTTAAATCATAAAATACTCTGCGTGACGAGAAAAGTCAGAACAGTTATTATTAATCCATATAAAGAGGATTAAGCCAAACAAATATTAAATAATAATTCTATTGTATACAAAAACAAATACATGAAATATGTGCAAGTATAACATGGAAATACTAATAACAGTTACAGAATGTTTTTTTATGTAATTTCTTCACTAAACTAATTTTAATATTTGAAGTTAAGTACTATTTATATAGTTACACAAATTATTCCACCTCATTAAGCATTATCTCTCAATTTTGACTATTTAAATAGTTACTCAATTGCTACTAAAATGATTTACTATAAACCATGGAAATGTTACTGCAGTGAAATCCTTTAAAGGTCCCCTCCAAGCAAATTTTTTTATTGCCTAAATCAACGAGGCTAATGTTTCTTATTATTTTACTGTAAACATCATAAAATTTGATAGCATATTTTTAACTTTATATGCTTTTAAAGATTTTTATAATCCAAACTCTACAAAACCTACTTTACTTCCGACTTTCTAAGTTTCAGTCTAAAGAAGAAGAATGTACACCATTTGTTTTGATTGTCAACTAGGTATTTGGTTTATTATATCTATTCATTATTCGTTTAAAGGTTTAAATTTGGATAAACTTATTATAGAAACGTTTATATACTTTTAGAAACAATTAATATCTTAATAGAGACCCAAAAACGCATTGTTTGTTTAAAAATCTAAATTTACAATCATAACAAAGAGTGTACAATCTTCTTTCTCAGCGTCAGGTTGGAGATTCGCTCGATTGTTGCTCACAGAGTATTAAAAAACTTTAAAATAAAATAATAAAATACATACTGAACCAAATTGTATGCGGTTTGCGGGACAATGATCGTAGACCTTAGTTCTGTAATATTATGTAATAAACTCATTTTTTTCCCGGAGCCTGGAGAGGACCTTTAAGCGGTTCCTAGCGGCAGAGTAAAATAAAGGGTCTAATTATAGCCATAGAACTCTATTGATTAACCCGTGCCACTTTGATAACAAAATCAAAGACATCAAACCTTGTCCCAGTAACTACCAATTAGAAATAACTAACAGCGTTATGTTTGAACCATTTCACCGTATTCCACTTCGACTTACAGTATACAACTGGAATATAGAAATTAACTAGAACATACGAAGCTCAACAATAGATACAGATGTGAAAAGATCATTTGTCTGAAAACCTGTGATCTAACTAACGGTGTATTGTTAATTGATATTATGTTTCGTATGACAAGTGAGTCCAGTTAACACAGTGTTAAAACTGTGTTAACTTCATCGAATAACACCTTTGATATATAATATTCGTATAGATTTAACTACTTGAACAGTTATATTTAATCTAAATGTACACAAAAGAAAGGATTCAACTTGTATTTAATATATTCTGCATTTAAAATTCACTTTAAAAAAAATTAATCCATAAGCCTAGATAAATTTATGTATCTTCATGTTCATGTTTCAGAATTAAAATCCAATAACAATAAATGACTTAGTTTCTGACCAATAAATAAAATTAAATAAATGAAATCCAGTTTCCCAATTTCTGCAGAGATCTTTAACTCACTTCGAACGGTTGTACTTCATACATTCAGACTGTTCCATTTCATTCGCTAAAATTTGAAAGCTTGAATAAACACAAATTATTCCCTTTTTCATGAAAAACAAAATGTCAAAAAAAGGTTTCCTTATCGAGATATCAATATACTGATTCTTTTTTTTTTCGACATACATAGGAAATTTCACATCAAACACATTTTTTCGCAGAAACCTAAATTATCAGAACTGTTTATACTTTTCAAGATACTGGCTTTTAAAGTATAAAAAGGATTCCTACCTATAGATATCCAAGAGTACTTACGTTCCTAACAAATGGTTATAAGTGGAAAATTAAACATAACAGACCTTGGTACCTGTTAAAAATTACCCTGGAATCAATATAGGTATCACTGTGTCGATAAAGAAGTCTTTTTGGACATTTTTTTACTCTTGAAAAAGATTTGATTTTGGGTTTTTATGCAAGCTGCCTAATTTTGTTGTATCTGAAATGTAACACCCTGTATAGTTAAATATTAAATTTTGATATTAAATTCAAACCACGGTCGCTATAACTATTTCTTCTGCAAATATTTGCAATTGGCATATCTTCTTTGATATGTTTTATTTTTGTTATATAATTTGTGGTAGAATTTTTTTTGTATGTGTCTATCTTCAAGAAGCCACTTTCCTTTCTGACTGCTACTTCTAACCTTTTGTATATTTCTAACCTCTTTTCGATGGCGATGGTAACCCCCATCTTCACCATCACCTCTACCCTCTCTAATCCTCTCCCCATCTTCACCATCACCTCTACCCTCTCCAATCCACTCACCACTCCATCTGCAATCACACAGTGTATTGCTGGCATAAAAACTGACAGAAGTGAAACATCTTTTGATGGTGTTCCTGAGTGAGTGAAGCGAGACAACGTGAAATCACGCCTCTCATTGGCGAGAACATTCACTTGAGAAAAGAGATACTAAATAAGAACATGTCTCTCACTCTACACTGTGATAGAGAATAAGTCTCTCACTCTACACTGTGATAGAGAATATGTCTCTCACTCTACACTGTGATAGAGAATAAGTCTCTCACTCTACACTGTGATAGAGAATAGGTCTCTCACTCTACACTGTGATAGAGAATAAGTCTCTCACTCTACACTGTGATAGAGAATAGGTCTCTCACTCTACACTGTGAGAGAGAGTAAGTCTCTCACTCTACACTGTGAGAGAGAATAAGTCTCTCACTCTACACTGTGAGAGAGAATAAGTCTCTCACTCTACACTGTGAGAGTCACAAGGAGTCACAAGGATAAAGGGACCATCAAAAGGCACAATATGCCCATCCAAGGATGGCACCTGTGGACAGCCAGCTGTGCGCTCGACGTTGGGTTAACAACGGAGCAAGGTGAATCTCTCTCTCCATCACTCCCCACTTGGAACCCAAGCACTCCAAACCGTACTCCCAAACCTGACAAAGGAAGAACCTCCACCAGGCGTAGGAGAAAAGTTTGAGTACAATCATTAGCTCCAATTTTTATCCTGGACTTGGTCAGTCAAACCCGCCAATCACTGCCCCCTTCACAGGGGAAAGAGAATATGTCTCTCACTCTACACTGTGAGAGAGAGTAAGTCTCTCACTCTACACTGTGAGAGAGAGTAAGTCTCTCACTCTACACTGTGAGAGAGAGTAAGTCTCTCACTCTACACTGTGAGAGAGAGAGTAAGAGTCTCACTCTACACTGTGAGAGAGAATAAGTCTCTCACTCTACACTGTGAGAGAGAGAGTAAGTCTCTCACTCTACACTGTGATGGAGAATAAGTCTCTCACTCTAAACTGTGATGGAGAATAAGTCTCTCACTCTAAACTGTGATGGAGAATAAGTCTCTCACTCTAAACTGTGATGGAGAATAAGTCTCTCACTCTACACTGTGTGAGAGAGTAAGTCTCTCACTCTACACTGTGAGAGAGAGAGAATAAGTCTCTCACTCTACACTGTGAGAGAGAGAGAGTAAGTCTCTCACTCTACACTGTGATGGAGAATAAGTCTCTCACTCTAAACTGTGATGGAGAATAAGTCTCTCACTCTAAACTGTGATGGAGGATAAGTCTCTCACTCTAAACTGTGATAGAGAATAAGTCTCTCACTCTAAACTGTGATAGAGAATAAGTCTCTCACTCTAAACTGTGATGGAGAATAAGTCTCTAACTCTACACTGTGAGAGAGAGTAAGTCTCTCACTCTACACTGTAAGAGAGAGTAAGTCTCTCACTCTACACTGTGAGAGAGAGAGTAATTCTCTCACTCTACACTGTGATAGAGAATAAGTCTCTCACTCTAAACTGTGATAGAGAATTAGTCTCTCACTCTACACTGTGATGGAGAATAAGTCTCTCACTCTACACTGTGATGGAGAATAAATCTCTCACTCTAAACTATGATGGAGAATAAGTTTCTCACTCTAAACTGTGATGGAGAATAGGTCTCTCACTCTAAACTGTGATAGAGAATAAGTCTCTCACTCTACACTGTGATGGAGAATAAGTCTCTCACTCTACACTGTGATAGAGAATAAGTTTCTCACTCTACACTGTGATGGAGAATAAGTCTCTCACTCTACACTGTGATAGAGAATAAGTCTCTCACTCTAAACTGTGATAGAGAATAAGTCTCTCACTCTACACTGTGATGGAGAATAAGTCTCTCACTCTACACTGTGATAGAGAATAAGTCTCTCACTCGACACTGTGAGAGAGAATAAGTCTCTCACTCTAAACTGTGATGGAGAATAAGTCTCTCACTCTAAACTGTGATAGAGAATAAGTCTCTCACTCTAAACTGTGATGGAGAATAAGTCTCTCACTCTACACTGTGATAGAGAATTAGTCTCTCACTCTAAACTGTGATGGAGAATAGGTCTCTCACTCTACATTGTGATAGGGAATAGGTCTCTCACTCTATTCTTCATCTTATATATTGTTTTCTATTATATTCGTAGCTATTATAATAATAATGAACATCTACAATATTCTAAATAATAGATATTTGAAAACATTTTCTTGTTCGTTGTAAATTATTTCCACAATTTATGAAGAATTAAATATGTATTTTAATCTACTCTTTACAGTGTTCTTCCGCTGGTATTTTTTAATCCTACTATCTGATAATGATTTTGAATAATTAATGACTGCATATTCATATAATTATAATATACAAATAACAGATTTTAATATTGGTTACTGCCATTGGTTATTTAATTACATCTATAACATATAACTCAATTGTTTTGATGTCACCTAATTAATAATATCAAGTTAATTGATACAGGTAACTATAGTTACAGTTTGAATCACATTTGCCTTTGATCTTTCACATGAATGGTGTTTTTGTACGAATTCTCAAGCTAATTAAAACTACGTACCGTACCATATTAAATGATGAAGTGGATAGGTAGTCATAATAATATTCATTCTTTGTTTTTCACGAAGTACAGTTAGATTTGAATCATTATCAATTATTGGAAAAAAATATAGTATGATGTATAACTGGCATTCACTTTAATTTGAACTTCTTTTTTAGTGGAGTCCTCTATAGTGAATGTAGACTTCTGTTTAAGTGAAGTACCCCGTATAATGAACAAATTTCCTTTAGTCTATGACGAACAAAACTGATGACGCTTCATGGCAAAATAAAAAAAATTGTCCACTATACAGAGTAGTTCTCTTACTCAGGACTCTACATTCACTATAGAGAAGTTCTGTAGTAATTAGTTTAATATACATCATATTAATACACTTCAGGGATGTTTAATGTAATTTCCTTGCTATCAATTGTTTCAAGTATACACTTCTAAAGTAATTAAGATCGCAAGTACCTCTATCCTAAAGCTGTCTGTGGTGAATGGAAGAGAAGGGGGGTGGCGTCCCTTGCGCCCCGAACAGTTGTAATTTGGATTATGGATTGTCTTTTTTTCATGTTTACCATCATTTTATACATTTTAGAGTAGAGCTTCAGTATTAGATTTTTTGTTAGGTAGGATCGTAGGTTTCATTTACTATCACCTCTTCATTTTTCTCTTTCATCCGTGAGTGCAGCCCCTGGTGCTTGTGTCCCTTTTCGTCACATTCCTTGGTAGGTGACTGCATTCACGGAGTAGCTTTTCTGCATCTATGAGCATTGTCACCGACGGTGGTATAATTGATTCTATTCATGAAGCCCCTTTCTTTTTTTTACCTTTTTTCTTCCAGTCCATGGTTCAGTTCTGAAGTTTCTATACCCTGCTAGTTAAATCAAATAGTTATTAATTATACTTTAGATGTAGCTACTCAATGGTGTATTAAAAAGAAGGTTAGACACTGTTTTCTTGTGACAATGTTAACCACTCTTTCGCTAAAGAATTCCTAGTAAGGTTGCGAATAAAGTGCCGGGCAATGCAATGTTGTTGCGCTAAGTAGCACGGGATGTGGCCACATTAAAAATAAATGAGAGTCATTCAGACGACTGGTGGTTCGTATTTTTCTCTGCAAAGTGCTGCAAATGCTAAGGCCATTGCAATCAAACTAAATTACAGTGAGGGCTAGGAGTGGATCTAGACTTGAAGTGCATGTTAATCCAATACCAAATCCTGATTAGGATATTTTTCATTGTGCGTTAAGTTATCTATATTTCCATGTTTGAATTATGGTTGTAAACAAATTAAAAACTAGATGACAGGCGCTCGTAGAGCGCACACCCTTGCCGCAGCTTAATAAATGACCATTACCATCCAATTATCCTTGAATTATAAATGATCTTGACCTTTGACCCGATCGCTTCAAAATCTAACCAAACGGCTCCTGGATAATGACCAATCGTCTCACCAAATTTCAGGCAATTTGTCTGAATACTTTTCGAGTCATGCGAATAACAAGCTGATAAATGAATAAATGCCGACCAAAAGCTAACCTTACACAATTTGCAAAATTTAATATTATCTTTTTAAACAAAAAGAACAGATCATAATATCGATACTGAAAAAAAAATATTTTGTTACCTAATCAACGGATTCATTTATATTATGATAAAATCTTTCTATGAGATTAAATCTGCATTAAATTATTATTCTCACCCTTTTTAATTATTTATACGTTTTTAGAGACAGTTGATGTAAAAACACAAATTATGAATGGATTTAGAGACGCTACTGTCAAGAGATATACTAATTCATGATGTATCCATTCAGACATGATGCTGCCATAAATAGCACTTCGAAAGGAAAATAGGAACTATTATATTTGGAAAATATAACGTCCCAGAAAAGGAGAATTAATTCCTGGGATATTAATGGAGAATCACTGGAATAAATTCATCTTTTTGGGATATTTCTTTAGTATCCCAGGACTATATCCTTTTTGCCTAGGATAAAGATCAATCTAGCACTTACACGATTTACTCACCAATGTTAGATATCTTTACTCTTTACTCACCAATGTTAGATATCTTTACTCACCAATGTTAGATATCTTTACTCTTTACTCACCAATGTTAGATATCTTTACTCTTTACTCACCAATGTTAGATATCTTTACTCTTTACTCACCAATGTTAGATATCTTTACTCTCTACTCACCAATATTTAAACTTTCTTTATATTGGGTGAAAGTAGATGAAACTGCTAAGTTTTGTCTTCTCTGGCCCCAACGTATATCCTCATCCTCTTGGTGGTAATTCAAATTGAATTAACACTGTATGTCATGTTGAATTGTCTTGTTGAATAAACACTACTGTTGAATTGCCTGAAGCTGTCTGTGGTGAATGAAAGAGAAGGGGGGTGGCGTCCCTTGGACTCTGAACTGTTGTTATTTGGATTGTGTAGTTTTTTTTATCATTTTTATCCTTCTTTAACGCTACTTAAAGTTACTTCAGTTAATTGCGCATATTTTACTGATTAAAATGAATTTCACCATTTTCCTTACCATTTAAAAAATTACAGGTACAGTATATATGAATGATTAAAAATTTGATATTTAACCCATTGTGTTAGAACAGGCTGATAGTTTGTTGAGTCTGGTAAGATAATATTGAGTTATAGTCTAATAATGATCTGGTAAGATAATATTAAACTATAAAATTTCTACCATGAAAAAAAAATTTTTGTATAAACAAACAAAAAGTCTCATCAAAAATTAAAAATCTTTTAGAATAATAAATCACAACCTCTTTTTTTCAATTACTTCTCTATCAAACGATATATTTTTATATCACTAATATATTTAAATGACAAGGCCTTTTACTGAAGAAATCCGTGTTCGAAATCCTCTCTTCCGATTCGGAGGTGTCGAAATATTAAATCAAGGCCCGTGACGACGAATAAATCAAAGGAAATGCTGACCAAGCAAAAATTTGTCTCTATTCTGTTTTTAGGAACCAGTCTCATGTGTACCTTAAATATTAATTCGCTACGAATTTCCGTACATTTGCTATGAATAAAAATTATTCTTTCCGATATTCCAGAACATTGTTATAAACATTAAAAACCTATTTAGAAAGAAAAAACAATTTGCAACATTACTACTCATGTTTGAAGTTTAAAGTAGTTCTTTTCCTGACTTCATATCAGTCTGTAGTTATCTGTAGCAAGCAATGGAGAGTATTTTTTATCCTAAATAGTTTGTGTAGCAGACCGAAAAACTAAAGAGATTCAGACGGTGTCTGGAAACACCATCTTTAAACCTAGGAACCCCTACCTTATTTCTAATTCTATATCAGTGTAATATTATGACCTGATTCTACTCCCAGCTTTAAAAGTGCAAAGATGAGTTACTATTACATAAGAGGGGGATTTTGAGAGAGTTTTGAGAGCCAGTGTGCATTCCATGCCTGCTTCTCGCCAACTGAATTGATGCCCAGGGTACAGCAGCAGTCCGTACCCAGCCTATCAGCTGGTAGCCGCCCCGCCTACTTTAAAGCTGCTGGAACACCACCCGGGCATCGGGGTAGACCTAGGGGTTCCAAGGGTACGGGGGGGGGGAGATTAGGGTAGGGGGTTACAAGACATACGGGTTCCAAGGGTACGGGGGCTACAAGCTCAAAGGGTTACAACTTACAAGGCTACGGGGGTTATAAGACATAGAGGTTACAAGGGTACAAGGAGGGGATGATTTGGTGGAAGACCTAGAGGTTACAAAACTTATATAGAAGGTTCAAGGATACGGGGTTACAAGACCTAGAAGGTCCGAGGATACGGGGTTACAAGACTTACATAAAAGGTTCAAGGATACGGGGTTACAAGACCTAGAAGGTCCGAGGATACGGGGTTACAAGACCTAGAGGGTCCAAGCATACGAGGTTACAAGACCTAGAAGGTCCAAGGATACGGGGTTACAAGACCTAGAAGCTCCGAGGATACGGGGTTACAAGACCTAGAGGGTCCAAGGATACGGGGTTACAAGACCTAGAGGGTCCAAAGATACGGGGTTACAAGACCTAGAGGGTCCAAAGATACGGGGTTACAAAGACCTAGAAGGTCCGAGGATACGGGGTTACAAGACCTAGAGGGTCCAAGGATACGGGGTTACAAGACCTAGAGGGTCCAAAGATACGGGGTTACAAGACCTAGAGGGTCCATGGATACGGGGTTACAAGACCTAGCTAGAGGGTCCAAGGATACGGGGTTACAAGACCTAGAGGGTCCATGGATACGGAGTTACAAGACCTAGCTAGAGGGTCCAAGGATACGGGGTTACAAGCCTTAGAGGGTCCAAGGATACAGGGTTACAAGACCTAGAGGGTCCAAGGATACGGAATTACAAGACCTAGAGGGTCCGAGGATACGGGGTTACAAGACCTAGAGGGTCCAAGGATACGGGGTTACAAGACCTAGAGGGCCAAGGATACGGGGTTACAAGACCTAGAGGGTCCAAGGATACGGGGTTACAAGACCTAGAGGGTCCAAAGATACGGGGTTACAAGACCTAGAGGGTCCAAGGATACGGGGTTACAAGACCTAGAAGGTCCGAGGATACGGGGTTACAAAACCTAGCTAGAGGGTCCAAGGGTACGGGGTTACAAGACCTAGAGGGTCCAAGGATACTGGGTTACAAGACCTAGAAGGTCCAAGGATACGGGGTTACAAGACCTAGAAGCTCCGAGGATACGGGGTTACAAGACCTAGAGGGTCCAAGGATACGGGGTTACAAGACCTAGAGGGTCCAAAGATACGGGGTTACAAGACCTAGAAGGTCCAAAGATACGGGGTTACAAGACCTAGAGGGTCCAAGGATACGGGGTTACAAGACTTAGAAGGTCCGAGGATACGGGGTTACAAGACCTAGCTAGAGGGTCCAAGGATACGGAGGTTACAAGAACTAGAAGGTCCGAGGATACGGGGTTACAAAGCCTAGCTAGAGGGTCCAAGGGTTCGGAGATTACAAGACCTAGAAGGTCCAATGATACGGGGTTACAAGACTTAGAGGGTCCAAGGATACGGGGTTACAAGACCTAGAGGGTCCAAGGATACGGAGTTACAAGACTTAGAGGGTCCAAAAATACGGGGTTACAAGACCTAGCTAGAGGGTCCAAGGATACGGAGGTTAAAAGACCTAGGTGTTAGGGTATCAAGTTTACAATGGTACGGGGGTTTAACTGTGGCTTTTGATCAATGTTATCAGGGCATTTTATGCTCAGAATAAGCAGGGAAATACATTGTTGTATTCAATATAATAATAATAGTAATACACAATTTGTCTTAAGGCTTGTGGAGAATGCAGAAAGGGTAATAAGGTTATTATTCACAGAAGTCAATTAGGAATTTCAAGAATATAAGAGTTCACTCGAGTGCACTTGCCCCAAAGTATATCCTTCTAATTACCTTAATTGGGCAACAGAAAATTGAAATATAAAGTAGTTCAGGTCTTCTTTAAGTTCACTAACACTTTATCATGTTATGTTTAATTGGGTAGAACAGAAACCTTGTAATATTTTGACAATTCGAATAATTCCAAAATATGTTAATTATATTCATTTATATTTTTATCGTACATATAACAAGCACTAACGTTTAATTATGTGTTCACTGTGTTACAAAAAGTTAACAAAATAGTTATATATGGTATTATATTAGATTAAAGATGACTCCTATTTCAATATTCGATAGCAAGACCAAAATTTAAAATTCCTTGGACATGTAGTAATATTGTCAGATTATTATATCCATATAATGACATCAAATGGCTAAAATGATATTTAGAGTTTAACGCATAAAATCCTCATAGCGATTACATGCTGTCATGTTTATAAAAGCAGGTATCTGTTTTATATTGAACACTATGGTTATTAATAGTGTAATTAGAAAAGAAAGGATCAACACCTCTTTTTTAGTGATAATATGAATAACACCTACACTATACAGGGTGTTACATTTCAGATCCGATAAAATTTGACAGCTTGCTTAGAAATCCAAAATAGAAACTTTTTCTTGAATAACGAAATGTATAAAAATGCTTCGTTGTCGAAATATTGATACCCTGATTCTATGGTTATTTTTGACATATATTCGGAATTGTACATAAAACAAACATTGTTTCATGATAATCTAAAATTCTAAATTATCACAACTGCTTAGTTTCCAACAAACTGACTTTTAAATTTTTAAAAAGGACTCCTACCTAGATATTCACGAGTACTTACGTTAATTACAGATGGTTATTAGTGGGGAAAACATAACCCATGGATAGATGTCTATTATAATGTTATTATTATTAATTAATTTCCCACTAATTAGCATCTATTCGAAACGTAAGTACTTATGAATATCTAGGTAGGAGGCCTTTTAAAACTTTAAAAACCAGTATCTTGAAAAGTGAGCAGTTTTGATAAGTTTGGTTTTTCGTGAAACGATGTTTATTTCATGTGAAATTTTCCGTCAATGTTAAAAAATTATCCTAAAATCAATGTATCAATCTCTTAATAACGAAACATTTTGGAGCATTTTGTTTTTTAAGTGTTCATTTTGGGTTTCAATTATTGCTGTTAAATTTGGTCGGACCCTATATAAAATCACTAACTCTATTTAATGTTACATTGAAAACGGCTACATAAAATAATTCCAAAAGTACAATTATATTCAACCGAAAGTAACAAGTATCAATTAACTCATTTTCAATACTCACGTACATCTTTCACTAAAAAAAATCATTCACATCCTGCATGGTGCGGACATGCTAAAGAGTTCCATCCCGAAAGTAAGGAGAAGGGGCCTAATGCAAAGTCTGGGCCCATTACCCTGAGACTCATTAGAGTGACAGGTGAAACGTGAGCGGAGTGAGAAGCAGCATGAGCTTTGGGCTATAGGCTTAATGAGCTTCTTTATTAGCCATTTGCAGCGAGATAGCTCATTATATAATAACTTATACGATATTTTAGTATTCTAAATAGGTAGTTAAGGATGTGTAAGCTTTACCGAGTAATTTTAAAAATGTGTGAAATGTAAATAAACATGAATTGTGGCTTTAATTCAACTTGACATGCATTGCTTTTTGAACTTGAAACTAATGTTAATACATCTGGAGGGTCCTTTCAATTCAATAAAAAATGTAGAATTGAATTAACATGAAATATGGTGTTAATTCAACATGACATATAGTGTTAATTCAACATGACATACAGTGTTAATTCAACATGACATACAGTGTTAATTCAACATGACATACAGTGTTAATTCAACATGACATACAGTGTTAATTCAACATGACATACAGTGTTAATTCAACATGACATACAGTGTTAATTCAACATGACATACAGTGTTAATTCAACATGACATACAGTGTTAATTCAACATGACATACAGTGTTAATACAACATGACATACAGTGTTAATACAACATGACATACAGTGTTAATTCAACATGACATACAGTGTTAATTCAACATGACATACAGTGTTAATTCAACATGACATACAGTGTTAATTTAACATGATATAAAGGGTTAATACAACATGACATACAGTGTTAATTCAACATGACATACAGTGTTAATTCAACATGACATACAGTGTTAATTCAACATGACATACAGTGGTAATTCAACATGACAAACAGTGTTAATTCAACATGACATACAGTGTTAATTCAACAAGACAAGTAGTGTTAATTCAACAAGACAAGTAGTTTTAATTAATCCGTTATACCAATACTATAATAAGTTAATTTAAATCTATTAAATTGTTTATAGTTCTCTTATCCGTTCCATTCACAAAATATAAAATCTTGTGGAAAAGTGGAATATCAAAATTCAAAATAAAAATGTTTGTAAATATATATATTTTTTTAATTATATTAAATAATTTTAAAAATTTCTTAAAACGATTTAAAGTAGAACTTGCATTTAATTTTATAACAACTATTTTATTATTTGAAACAAAATAACCATCCAAATATTTATTTGATAACTTTAACCAGTAACATTAATAGTATATTTACTTTAAATAATATAACAAGTAAGATTTAATAAATTATTGTTTGTATCATGGCTTGTATAGTTATGATTACCATTAAACTGCTTACATTGAAACTAATTAATATTTTAATATATGTTCAATTTGAATAGTAAAAGATTATAATAAAAAGTAACCTAATTATTCATGTAAAAAACCTATAACTATGAATACATGTATTTAAAATGGTATGTAAAACATTTTATTCATATATATCAGTTATCCCTCTAAGAAAATTTTCTATGATAGTTGTCACAGAAAACGACCGTATTTTCAAGTGATAATAAAATATTTCAACATCTATTGTGAGACGATCATTCATTCATAAGTTTGTCATATTTTATATTAAAAAATGGAAAATTGAGAGAAAACTATAATAA
This sequence comes from Caprella mutica, assembly GCA_947561585.1. NCBI lineage: Eukaryota > Metazoa > Arthropoda > Malacostraca > Amphipoda > Caprellidae > Caprella > Caprella mutica. The sequence continues at coordinate 19,751 of CANNZV010002193.1, read as the reverse complement.
TGAATAATTTATCCATATAATATTTTTTTTCAAGTTCAACGCTAATAAACAAAAATTATGGTTCAGTAATTCGTAACTTAATTAACCATTTAATAGAGTAAGTTTACTGCATTGATTATTATAAATAAAAAAACTAACTTTTACATTTATTAATTATACAATTTGATTCTAACATTTAATAGCTAAAACAGAAATATAGAATTAAGCCAAAAATATATATAAGAAATCGTGACATAGTCATGAATAATAATAAATAACTTCTTTTAGATAATTATAAATTGATTACTTTTATATTATTAAAATTTATCATTCAATCGGTTGATTAATTTCAAAAATTTCAAAAAAATTTCATGAAATTATAATTTATTTAGGTTGTTGAGTTTCTTTATTGGGAAAGTTATAAATAAAGATTTAAATTCTTCAGATGAGATTTCATTTTAAAAATACACTATTGGTCAATAGGGTAAGTTCCGAATTATCGGTCAGTACTACATCTTCGGTCATATAAGAAAAAACAATATAAAAATTGTTATTATTACACAGTGCTAAGTTTTATATTGTTTTTCCTTATATGACCGAAGATGTAGTACTGACCGATAATTCGGAACATACCCTATAAATACGACATCTGTGATATTTTTCATAGTCGACAGATGATGAATTTAAAAGGTACACAGAAATTAAAGGATTAAAACAACCACCAATAGTTACTACTTTTACAGAAACTCTTGTCAAAATCAATGGTTTGTAATCACTTCACCAACCCTAGTAATAATACCGATAGGTAAACCATAAGCATAGGAATATTATAAGCATAGGAATATTATAAGCATAGGAATATTATAAGCATTGGAATATTATAAGCATAGGAATATTATAAGCATAGGAATATTATAAGCATTGGAATATTATAAGCATAGGAATATTATAAGCATTGGAATATTATAAGCATAGGAATATTATAAGCATAGGAATATTATAAGCATAGGAATATTATAAGCATAGGAATATAATAAGCATTGGAATATAATAAGCATTGGAATATAATAAGCATTGGAATATAATAAGCATTGGAATATAATAAGCATTGGAATATAATAAGCATTGGAATATAATAAGCATTGGAATATAATAAGCATTGGAATATAATAAGCATTGGAATATTATAAGCATAGGAATATTATAAGCATAGGAATATTATAAGCATAGGAATATTATAAGCATAGGAATATTATAAGCATAGGAATATTATAAGCATAGGAATATAATAAGCATAGGAATATAATAAGCATTGGAATATAATAAGCATTGGAATTTAATAAGCATAGGAATATAATAAGCATTGGAATATAATAAGCATTGGAATATAATAAGCATAGGAATATAATAAGCATTGGAATATTATAAGCATTGGAATATAATAAGCATTGGAATATTATAAGCATTGGAATATAATAAGCATTGGAATATAATAAGCATTGGAATATAATAAGCATTGGAATATAATAAGCATTGGAATATAATAAGCATAGGAATATAATAAGCATAGGAATATAATAAGCATTGGAATATAATAAGCATTGGAATATAATAAGCATTGGAATATAATAAGCATTGGAATATAATAAGCATTGGAATATAATAAGCATAGGAATATAATAAGCATTGGAATATAATAAGCATTGGAATATAATAAGCATTGGAATATAATAAGCATAGGAATATAATAAGCATTGGAATATAATAAGCATTGGAATATAATAAGCATTGGAATATAATAAGCATAGGAATATAATAAGCATTGGAATATAATAAGCATTGGAATATAATAAGCATTGGAATATAATAAGCATTGGAATATTATAAGCATTGGAATATTATAAGCATAGGAATATAATAAGCATTGGAATATAATAAGCATTGGAATATAATAAGCATAGGAATATAATAAGCATTGGAATATAATAAGCATTGGAATATAATAAGCATTGGAATATTATAAGCATTGGAATATAATAAGCATTGGAATATAATAAGCATTGGAATATAATAAGCATAGGAATATAATAAGCATTGGAATATAATAAGCATTGGAATATAATAAGCATTGGAATATAATAAGCATTGGAATATTATAAGCATTGGAATATTATAAGCATAGGAATATAATAAGCATTGGAATATAATAAGCATTGGAATATAATAAGCATAGGAATATAATAAGCATTGGAATATAATAAGCATTGGAATATAATAAGCATAGGAATATAATAAGCATTGGAATATAATAAGCATAGGAATATAATAAGCATAGGAATATTATAAGCATTGGAATATAATAAGCATAGGAATATAATAAGCATTGGAATATAATAAGCATTGGAATATAATATGCATTGGACAATATTTCCCCTATCAACATAGCAACATAAAGTTCGGATGATTGAGACAGGCTTATCCCACACTACCATCAGTCAAGTGTCGGTCAGACATAGCTATGTAATTTACAGGCGCGTATGTCTTCTATAACTGCACATAGAGGCTCAGGTACAGTCAGTGAAAAGAGTACCTGTAATGACTCTTTTCTTTAATAGTACATTATATTTAGTTTAGGTACTTTGAACTATAGATGTTAAATTAATCTCTACCGTATTCGAGAGAAGAAAGTAAGTTTTAGTAGATTTTATTAAAGCAAATAAATAATCATCTTGAATAGCTGAAATATCTATATTATTTTTCGCACCAAATTTATGGGTAATTTCTTCTTCTTCAGTTGTTTACTACATGTCACACTGTAAATAATTGCATAAATGACGCTCCATTCATAGACGTGAGTACGTACCTACTTGAGCAGGTGAACCTAAATTGACTAGTGTTCAGGTACATAGGACTAGTGTACAGGTACATAGGACTAGTATACAGGTGCATAGGACTAGTGTTTTTGGTACATAGGACTAGTATACAGGTACATAGGACTAGTGTTTTTGGTACATAGGACTAGTGTGCAGGTACATAGGACTAGTGTGCAGGTAAAAAGGACTAGTGTACAGGTACATAGGACTAGTGTACAGGTGAATAGGACTAGTGTACAGGTACATAGGACTAGTGTACAGGTAAACAGGACTAGTGTACAGGTAAATAGGACTAGTGTACAGGTACATAGGACTAGTGTACAGGTGAATAGGACTAGTGTACAGGTACATAGGACTAGTGTACAGGTACATAGGACTAGTGTACAGGTAAACAGGACTAGTGTACAGGTACATAGGACTAGTGTGCAGGTACATAGGACTAGAGTACAGGTACATAGGACTAGTGTACAGGTACATAGGACTAGTGTACAGGTACATAGGACTAGTTTACAGGTTGCCAACTCCTGGTCAGTGTCAGTCAGACTCCGTAGTGAGAAGTGGTGTGTCAGTTACTGTGCAGTATACCGGTTCTTCACTGGATCTCTGTGCTCTTCCTTTTAAAAGAATTTCTGTAGATGATATAGTACACCTTTAATCATTAATATCATCAGTGTTTTTATATGCTTTCAAATGACTGTCAACTTGTCGAGATGTTTAGGAGATGATTGAAGATGGTTGGGATCATTTTTCCCTGTCCAAGGTTGATTCATTTCTTAGCGTCGTAGACCTCTTTGGTTCCATTACACTTGTTGCGAGCTAGCATTTATAACTAGCGGTTATAACTAGCGGTTGTAACTAGCGATTATTACCATCGCACTGTAACTGATTACCAGACAGTTATCTACACCTAGCGTATGGTCATAACTAGGGTTGTGACAATGATCTTAAGAATCTCACAGAGGGAATAACATGGTGTCAAATACTATATATTGTTCTTTAGAACGATTCAATACTCTTTAATTCTCTCATTCTATGATATTTTCAGGATCTATGATTTTAAAAGGATATTGTCACAACCCTAGCAATACCATACGACTGAACTAACTTAACATGTAAATATAGAAAATTAGATCTGTTAACTACTTAAAGGGCCGTACACACGTAGGGTCTTTTAAGTCTTTCCACCAGACTTTTTGCTAAGCTCCTCCTACTTTTTCCACGAGAATATAAGAAAAAACGATATAATTATTAATTATCTTAGTTGGTATCCATGATACCTGCAGGTATTATGGATACCAACTAAAATAAATAACATTATATAGTTTTTTCTTATATTCTCGTGGTAAAAGTAGGAGGAGCTTAGCAAAAAGTCTGGTGGAAAGACTTAAAAGACCCTACGTGTGTACGGCCCTTTACTCTTTTTTTAAATATATAATAGGTTACCTGAAACTAATTCCCTTTCTTTAGAGAAAAGGTTCAAGTTCCCGGAAAGTATTTACAGATAGCCTAAATTGATAACAATGCGGTAAATATTTATGTACAGGTGTAGACTGTATAAGGTATACAGGTGATGGGTTAGGACTAATTACACCTGTCACAGGTGTGGGTTAATGTGACACGGAACATTAGGTATTGCTGTAGGAATTAATGTTAGATTTTTAATATTTTCTTGGGAATTTAATGTTTAAAATTAGCTTTCTGATTTAATATTTACTATTTTAAATCTTAGTAAAATTTAATTATTATCTTAGGGAATCAATGTTCAAAAATTGTTTTTTTAATTAATGATAAATTATTTTGGTAACTATTCAAAAATTTTAATATATTTAAAAATGTACAGAAAAATAAATGTGAATACCTATTCTTTTAAAAAAAATTCACTTCTTCATGATTTTTAAATATAGGTTTAATTCAAGTTATTGAAATACTATTGTAAAATCTTTATTACATAAATTCATCATCTAACTTAATGTTTTCCAGACAAGCTTTTTACAGCGATTCAAACAGTTTGAATTTAAATTGATTTTAAATCTATATCTAACGCACGTAAACTTTAGCAAAATACCTATTAAAAGTGTTTAAAATAATAAACAATACTATGAATAGAAATGAATATAAATTTCCTGATATCACATTTATGTGATGTGATACGCAGTGGTTATTTTCGCATGGCAGCACATAGTTCCCATGAGACAATGTGACTTTCTTCACATTATAATGTCACTTTCTGATGATAGAGATAATCTTAACTGTTAATCTCTAAAATATACCACAGTTAGAAAAAAGTTCATAAATGATGAAAAGAATCATGTAAAAACGATTTAACACATTCTGCCACGCAAAAAAATGTTTATTTTTTGTGTAGGATTAGGTATTAAAATCATTTCTAAATTATGTGTGACTGAATAAGTTAGTTTATTTATTTATGTATACATCCAATTTGGTTCCGAAGCAGACGTTAAACCCTACAAAATTAAATAAATATTACCGTGACGAAAAATTGAAATCGTTGATCTTTGGTATTCGTTCGTTAATTATTATATTCCGTAAAGTTATATTTAACTTTGATATCATATGTTATATTTAACTTTGATATCATATGTTATATATAACTTTGATATCATATGTTATATTTAACTTTTATATCATATGTTATATTTAACTTTGATATCATATGATATATTTAACTTTTATATCATATGTTATATTTAACTTTTATATCATATTTTATATCTAACTTTGATTTCATTTGTTATATTTAACTTTGATAGCATATGTTATATTTTACTTTTATATCATATGTTATATTTAACTTTTATATCATATGTTATATTTAACTTTGATATCATATGTTATATTTAACTTTTATATCATATGTTATATTTAACTTTTATATCATATGTTATATCTAACTTTGATTTCATTTGTTATATTTAACTTTGATAGCATATGTTATATTTTACTTTTATATACTATATTAATTATATTTAACTGCAATATTTTTTATATTTAACTTTTATCAATTCACAGTGATTATCTCCTGTTATTTATTAGATAAAATGTACACTATATTTTAGAAACTATGTAGCAAACCACAGAAGGAAGTGATAGCAAAGTTATAAGAAATTATTGTAAAGAGTGTAATTGTGATAAACTGTTATTGTAAGACACTGAAATTGTTCTTTAAATTGTGTATTGAAAAAGTAATTGTAATTGTGATAAATTTATTAGTGTTTCGTGTTCATTAGTGAGTATGAAGTACCAAGAAGCAACACCGCCACAATCTGCTAAAGTTAACAAGGTGGGTAAAATAAATAAGTAAATAAAAAATAAACATAAGCTAAAAAAAAAACTGATTATGTGCTAGAAAAATAATTTAATTGTTTTAGGGTAAGGTTTCGAGCAGACTGTTCCAATATTTCGATCATGTATGAAAAAAGTATATAAGTGTTACAGTAACTAGTACAGTACCTGTTATTGAATTTGAATTATATTCGAATGCAAGAATGTATTATGGATAAACATATTCTGATTGAACAAAAAAATTGTCTCTCAAAAGCCAAAATATTCTTTTTTAATAATTAGTGTCAATATTATTGTAGCGCGTGGCCCCGTAGTCATGATACCTCTACAAATGATTTAATATGCATAATTAATATGAATATACATCATTATTAGATACTTTACAATAATTCTCTTTTTTACCTAAATTGCATGTATTTACCTCAAATAAAAACTTACTCTCCAATGCATATTTAATACTTATATTTCTTTATATATTTCTTTCTCCAAAATACTTAACAATTTAAAAGTCAATTATTTGCACTAAATACAGCATAGTTTTTTTCAATTTTTATCACTCATTGTCTCTGAATTCAAGGACTTTTACTTTCAAATGAAAATAAACGAACGATTGGATGTCTTTCTGTTACAGTATCCCACTTAGTTTGAAATGTTAACGATTTATCCACGACGAAATAATTCGACTTAATAATAATTATTCGACGGCGAATATTTCGACGAATAATAATTCGACGAGAAATAATTCGATAAGATAATTCGACGAATAATAATAATTCGATGGAATAATTCGACAAATAATAATAATTCGACGAATATTAATTCGACGACAATCCAATAATAGTTACTTCTCTCTATACCGATAAGATATAACGAAGATTCGATTAAAATTTCCCGTATTGGGCTATAATAAATAATCTACAGATTATAAATTATAATCAGTACCAAATTGATAGGAAATTTCGAACAAAAACTGAAATTTCATAAAAATTTAAGTTCAAATTATACCCATAAATAATTTTATTTCATTTTATTGACGGAATGTTGAATACATCAATGTTATGAAAACTGAATAAAAATTGAAACAATTTATTGAACTATAGTATAATTACGTTTTAGTGTGACGGACAGACAGAAAAAAGCAGCTCTTTCAGTATATAAATTAATATGGGTCCGTAGAAGATTAAGAGAGGACGTAATCTTCTATGGCCCCACCACAACTATTTCTCTCAATCTTCTATGGCCCCACCATAACTATCTCTCTCAATCTTCTATGGCCCCACCATAACTATCTCTCTCAATCTTCTATGGCCCCACCTTAACTTTCTCCCTGGGTAACATCGTAACAATTTCCTAACAATAGAATTGCATTAATTGCATAATGACTTTGTTAAGTAAATTGCGAATTGGTCACTGATTGCAATTCTTTATTCTTCTGTAATACTTTTTATTGCACTTTATATCATCTTACTTATTAAGTGATTATTATATCTTTGTATTTCAATTATCACTCGGTAAATTATATATATTTATTTATTTGTAATATATGAAACCTTTCACTGTTACATTCTTATGTATAATTGACTTGAATTAAATAATTACTAATGTTCTTTTTTTATTCAAAATTAGCTTGCGCATGATAACAATTATTAGTAACTACTAAATTATTAGTTGCATACATTATAAAATATTTAAACTAGTGTAATGTTAGTCTTCTTTAATATTTCAATATTATTTTTCATTTTAATAATATTACTGGTTTAAATAAAATGAACAAAAATTAAATACAAACTTTGTTCACCGAGGAATTTTATTGTTTTGAAATACATTCTAGTAAGATTTTTTGTATAAAATGCACATTATTTCTATGCATTAGAGAAACAATAAATAAGAGTTTGTCTCTCCAGACTATTTTCTCTCGAATATATATGTATATTCTCTGAACCGCCAAAAGGAATGGATTAAAATATGTCTAAATCAAAGTAAAAGTGTCCGATGATGGATTTGTATATAAAAAATATGTGACTGAAGTGGCCATAGTGAAGACCTTTTTAATCTCCCATGGCCCCACCATAACTTTCCTCTCAATCTCCTATTGCCCCATCATAACTTTCCTTTCAATCTCCTATTGCCCCATCATAACTTTCCTTTCAATCTCCTATTGCCCCATCATAACTTCCCTCTCAATCTCCTATTGCCCCATCATAACTTCCCTCTCAATCTCCTATTGCCCCATCATAACTTCCCTCTTAATCTTCCATAGCCCTACCATAACTTCCCTCTCAATCTCCTATGGCCCCACCATAACTCCCCCATGCTACCAATAATAGCGAGTTTTATAGCTAACATCAGATGACTCTGGCGTAAACAAAGATTGGTTAGTGGACACTCTCTTCTCTGTGTCTGACCGTGACATTAAGCCCTGTAGAAAGTCACTGTAACTGTAGAGTAACTTGTAGAGGTGCTCTGTAACTGTATAGTAGCTTATAAGGTACTCTGTAACTGTATCTATAAATGTACTGTACCTGTATCTATAAATTTACTGTAATCTTATCTATAAATGTACTGTAACTGTATCTATAAATGTACTGTAACTGTATATATAAATTTACTGTAACTATAAATTTACTGTAATCTTATCTATAAATGTACTGTAACTATAAATGTACTGTAACTTGAACTAAAGTTTAAAAAATTAAAATAAAGTTTAAAAAAATTCTAAATAGAGTTAGTAAAATCAAATTTATAGTTGGTAAAATATAAAATAATATTGACCAAAGATATAATCAATGCCCATAGCACAAGCAGTGTAAATATTATTGATTAAAATAATTCAGCACTGGTCAAGAATTAAATTTTAATACTCTAACTTACTATGACAGGCAGAAAGGGTCGAAATTGTCCGTGGTGTCTTGGGTCCGAGACCCTTAGTCGTGACTAGCTAAGACATTATCGAAGGTAGAGGAGAAGGTAACCTTTACGGTAAGGAAGGCAGGAAGAGCTGATATGAAGGTAGAAAGAAGTCTTATAACAATTTTACCTGGTGGGAAGATAACGGTGAGAAAACACTAAAAGTTGGAAAACTATCACCATATTAAAAAATTAGGATTTCTACCTATCAAACAATTCCATCCATGTGTGTACCATGTAGGACTTACACATTTAAATCATGTGTACATATACCAAATGTATTACATGTGGTTCTACCAATCTAGATTGTAATATGGTAAATTACGTATCGATAACATATGTATGGTATTAGCCATGCTGCTATGAATGTGGTAAATTACATATGGTTAACACCTGTTATAAGTATGGTAATTGACATGTGGATATGATGTGGTCAGTTAAACATGTGTACAATCTCTATTTGATATGGTTTTTACTAAATAGTTTTGAAATGGAATAACCACTTGTTAATTATATGTGTTTTTATAATGGTTGGATTTATTCAATGTTTAACACATATTCATACTATATTGCCACATAAAAACCATTAAACCATATGGTAAACATGTGTACGCTATATGGAATGATAATAACAATCCACTTATAACTATATCGCTCATAAAGATAATAACTATTACACAGTACCTGTTAATCAATTACTGAGAATTCAATTAATAAACCATGGTTTTATATTTGAATGCAAGTACTTATTATCAATGCATATATTTGTTTTTAATGGAAAAATATTGTCAATTAAAATAATATATATATACAGATTTAACAGTACTAGTTTTTACTCTCGAAAGTAAAATTATATTTTTTATCAATGTTACTGAAAAACAAATCAATAGCGTTCTGTAGGGCTATAGGCCGGAGGTTTCCAGAAAATTTCAACCCATTCTGTTGGATAGTCTCTGAAAATATCCTGGAAAGTATGTCGAATTAATTCCTATCTATCCCATTATAAATCAAGTGTTAATAATTCAAAAACCCGTAAGAATTTCATAAAATTCTTTTAACACGTTAAATTCGACACCACTTTCTAAAAAGTTATAAATTTTCAGGTCTCTAGGTCTACCCGTTTGTGAGTAATATTGCACTATATTGATTAATTGATATACTGTATACTCATTACAATTTTATCGTGCACGATGTAATTTTTAACATCTATCTTTCTATCTTCCATTTATACTATAAGAAGAGCCACGTCTGTCTGTCTGTCTGTCCGTGTGTCACACTTTTCTTATGAAATACATAATAAAAGGAGAAACAAATTATTTGTAGAGGTATCATGACTACGGGGCCACGCGCTACAATAATATTTTCACTAATTATTAAAAAAAAATTGGCTTTTGAGAGACAATTTTTTTGTTCAATCAGAATATGTTTCGAATTTAATTTAAATTTAATAACAGGTACTGTACTAGTAGTTGATAATATTATGTTGATGACTAAAAACTCTGTCAACATATCGCTCTTTTGCAGCAACGTTGTCATAGCCCAAAAATAGCTATTTTTCCGACGAGGCATTTTACATTATTAAAACACTCTCAATATGTGAATAGTTACAAAACAACATAGGTGTAACATTTTTTGAAACATCAAATAGGCCTCTTTAGCTTGTAGAACTAGAATAATCATATTTTTACTAAATCAAATAGTATTTCTTATATATTTATTAAATATGCCATTTATGTTATGTCGATAGGAAATTAATTCTATAGCGGTCAATTTTTGAGCTACAATTGTGATACTTTTATCTAAACAGAATTTGAAGATGAATATGTCTATTGGATAACTTGGAAACACATTTTTTGAATTATTACCTCTATCACATGCCTCTATCACATACCTCTATCACATGCCTCTATCACATGCCTCTATCACATGCCTCTATCACACGCCTCTATCACACGCCTCTATCACATACCTCTATCACATACCTCTATCACATGCCTCTATCACATGCCTCTATCACACGCCTCTATCACACGCCTCTATCACACGCCTCTATCACACGCCTCTATCACACGCCTCTATCACACGCCTCTATCACATACCTCTATCACATACCTCTATCACATGCCTCTATCACATGCCTCTATCACATGCCTCTATCACATACCTCTATCACATACCTCTATCACATACCTCTATCACATACCTCTATCACATACCTCTATCACATGCCTCTATCACATACCTCTATCACATGCCTCTATCACACGCCTCTATCACACGCCTCTATCACATACCTCTATCACATACCTCTATCACATACCTCTATCACATACCTCTATCACATGCCTCTATCACATACCTCTATCACATACCTCTATCACATACCTCTATCACATACCTCTATCACATACCTCTATCACATACCTCTATCACATACCTCTATCACATACCTCTATCACATACCTACAAACCAGTTCCTCGATCTCACTGCCAGTTTATACTCTACGTTGAAACTGCACAATGCTTTTCTTATCTACTTTGTACACCACTGTGCCTGTATGTATACCTCTATGCCTGTATGTATACCTCTATGCCTGTATGTATACTTCTATGCCTGTATGTATACTTCTATGCCTGTATGTATACCTCTATGCCTGTATGTATTCCTCTATGCCTGTATGTATACCTCTTTGCCTGTATGTATACTTCTTTGCATGTATGTATACTTCTTTGCATGTATGTATACTTCTACGCCTGTATGTATACCTCTTTGCCTGTATGTATACCTCTTTGCCTGTATGTATACTTCTTTGCCTGTATGTATACCTCTTTGCCTGTATGTATACTTCTACGCCTGTATGTATACCTCTTTGCCTGTATGTATACTTCTACGCCTGTATGTATACCTCTTTGCCTGTATGTATACTTCTATGCCTGTATGTATACCTCTTTGCCTGTATGTATACTTCTACGCCTGTATGTATACCTCTTTGCCTGTATGTATACTTCTATGCCTGTATGTATACTTCTATGCCTGTATGTATACCTCTATGCCTGTATGTATTCCTCTATGCCTGTATGTATACCTCTTTGCCTGTATGTATACTTCTACGCCTGTATGTATACCTCTTTGCCTGTATGTATACTTCTATGCCTGTATGTATACTTCTATGCCTGTATGTATACCTCTTTGCCTGTATGTATACTTCTACGCCTGTATGTATACCTCTTTGCCTGTATGTATACTTCTATGCCTGTATGTATACCTCTTTGCCTGTATGTATACTTCTACGCCTGTATGTATACCTCTTTGCCTGTATGTATACTTCTACGCCTGTATGTATACCTCTTTGCCTGTATGTATACTTCTACGCCTGTATGTATACCTCTTTGCCTGTATGTATACTTCTATGCCTGTATGTATACCTCTTTGCCTGTATGTATACTTCTACGCCTGTATGTATACCTCTTTGCCTGTATGTATACTTCTACGCCTGTATGTATACCTCTTTGCCTGTATGTATACTTCTATGCCTGTATGTATACTTCTATGCCTGTATGTATACCTCTATGCCTGTATGTATTCCTCTATGCCTGTATGTATACCTCTTTGCCTGTATGTATACTTCTACGCCTGTATGTATACCTCTTTGCCTGTATGTATACTTCTATGCCTGTATGTATACTTCTATGCCTGTATGTATACCTCTATGCCTGTATGTATTCCTCTATGCCTGTATGTATACCTCTTTGCCTGTATGTATACTTCTTTGCCTGTATGTATACTTCTTTGCCTGTATGTATACCTCTTTGCCTGTATGTATACTTCTACGCCTGTATGTATACCTCTTTGCCTGTATGTATACTTCTACGCCTGTATGTATACCTCTTTGCCTGTATGTATACTTCTATGCCTGTATGTATACCTCTTTGCCTGTATGTATACTTCTACGCCTGTATGTATACCTCTTTGCCTGTATGTATACTTCTACCCCTGTATGTATACCTCTTTGCCTGTATGTATACTTCTACGCCTGTATGTATACCTCTTTGCCTGTATGTATACCTACCTCTACGCCTGTATAAAGTATGTTCCTCTGTGAACTCTAACTGTACCTATAGTCCCGGGGCACTGATCTACTGCAGCTACAGTCTACTACATCTTTAGTTACTATACCTCAGTACAGCCTTAGGACTACCATTGTAAATAGTTATTACTCAGGCAAACCAGTTTTGCATTGTGTATAATGTATTAGTGAGATGGGGTGATTTTAAATGTGTTTACAAAGGGAAACCTGTTTGCAATTAATGTCGTTGTTATTGTAAAAAATATAGAATTAGGAATGAATATGTATATCATAATTTTAATATATTTTGATTGTGTTGTGTTTGAATATGTTTGTTTTTGATATTCTACATATGTTTACAGTAAACAAAATAAACAAATTTTAGTGTAACTATATGTATTCACATTCATTTTATAATATTATTTACTAATTCATATATAGCATTCTAAAAATTACCAGCCCATTCAAGACCAACATTGATCTTTTGGGCGGAGCCAATACAACTAAACAGTAAACCTATTGATGTTCACATTGTTCACTGACGTACACCTCAAATACTATTTTAAAGTTAACTATAGTAGTTATATTATTAAAATATATTCCATTAGAGTATATTATCTATTTTATATTTTCTCCCTTTTAATTACTAAAACTTAAATAACAGGCTATCTCATTTTCAATCTGTACATCAGTTTGATGTAAAGCGGTCAGAGAAAATGGCAGCAGATTTTAGTAGGTTTCGTGATATAAAAATCTGATTTTGCACCATTTCGCATAGACACAAACCGTACGAAAGTTTATGGTGGGGCCATAGAAGATTGAGAGGTGAAGTTATGGTGGGGCCATAGAAGATTGAGAGGGGAAGTTATGGTGGGGCGATTAAGGGGGGACTTTATTTAGTCTGCGCTGGAGATAAATTTATTAAATAAATATAAGACTTATTTCACTTAGAATATGAAATCAATTGAAATACTGACCAAAGTATAAAATAAATTCGGGTCTTGAATTTTTTTTTTTTATATATGAACGAAATATTTCATCAGATTGAGTAACTTTCAGAATTTCATGCTGCAAAAAATTGTAAATATAGATAGTTATAAAAGTTTCCTTAGTTGTAGATTCGTGATGAAATTTTTTTAAACAAATTGTTCAATCAATTAAAAAAATTGTTACAAAGAAATGTGTTGAATCAAGTAAAGATTCCTTACTAATGTGTTAAATATAGTGTGTAGATTGCAGTGTGTAGAATACAGTGTGTAGATTGCAGTGTGTAGAATGCAGTGTGTAGAATGCAGTGTGTAGATTGCAGTGTGTAGATTGCAGTGTGTAGAATGCAGTGTGTAGAATGCAGTGTGTAGATTGCAGTGTGTAGAATGCAGTGTGTAGATTGCAGTGTGTAGAATACAGTGTGTAGAATACAGTGTGTAGATTGCAGTGTGTAGATTGCAGTGTGTAGATTGCAGTGTGTAGATTGCAGTGTGTAGATTGCAGTGTGTAGAATGCAGTGTGTAGATTGCAGTGTGTAGAATACAGTGTGTAGAATACAGTGTGTAGATTGCAGTGTGTAGATTGCAGTGTGTAGATTGCAGTGTGTAGAATGCAGTGTGTAGAATGCAGTGTGTAGATTGCAGTGTGTAGAATGCAGTGTGTAGATTGCAGTGTGTAGAATGCAGTGTGTAGAATGCAGTGTGTAGAATGCAGTGTGTAGATTGCAGTGTGTAGAATACAGTGTGTAGAATACAGTGTGTAGATTGCAGTGTGTAGATTGCAGTGTGTAGATTGCAGTGCGTAGATTGCAGTGTGTAGATTGCAGTGTGTAGAATGCAGTGTGTAGAATGCAGTGTGTAGATTGCAGTGTGTAGAATACAGTGTGTAGATTGCAGTGTGTAGATTGCAGTGTGTAGATTGCAGTGTGTAGAATGCAGTGTGTAGATTGCAGTGTGTAGATTGCAGTGTGTAGAATGCAGTGTGTAGAATGCAGTGTGTAGATTGCAGTGTGTAGAATGCAGTGTGTAGATTGCAGTGTGTAGAATACAGTGTGTAGAATACAGTGTGTAGATTGCAGTGTGTAGATTGCAGTGTGTAGATTGCAGTGTGTAGATTGCAGTGTGTAGATTGCAGTGTGTAGAATGCAGTGTGTAGATTGCAGTGTGTAGAATACAGTGTGTAGAATACAGTGTGTAGATTGCAGTGTGTAGATTGCAGTGTGTAGATTGCAGTGTGTAGATTGCAGTGTGTAGATTGCAGTGTGTAGAATGCAGTGTGTAGATTGCAGTGTGTAGAATGCAGTGTGTAGATTGCAGTGTGTAGAATACAGTGTGTAGAATACAGTGTGTAGATTGCAGTGTGTAGATTGCAGTGTGTAGAATGCAGTGTGTGGAATGCAGGGTGTAGAATGCAGTGTGTAGAATGCAGTGTGTAGAATGCAGTGTGTAGAATGCAGTGTGTAGAATGGTGTTTGACACACTTATAGGCAGAGGGACAATGTGTGTTTCTTCCTTTTCATTTCGTGCCCAACTTTCACTAAAATACAGATAGTGAAAGTTATTTAAATTTATTGTGAATTAAAATAATGACAGTCATTGCATTTAGCAAATACCGTATGAATAACATGGGGAATTAGTGGGTAATTACCTGCTGCTTCTAGGGAGAGCAATAACATAGGGAGAGCTCTACACAGGTTTCTCCCGTACGAATAACATAGGGAGATCTCTACACAGGTTTCTCCCGTACGAATAACATAGAGAGAGCTCTACACTGGCTTTTCACGTACGAATAACATAGGGGACTAAATTTTCTACTGTATTCACAGCTTATTAACGTTTTCTTAGTTACAGTTTTTAATATTCTTCAAATAATGACCGAAGATTATATTAAGGATAAAATTAGAAGATTGATTTAAAGGTTATGTGAAGAATTAATTAGATAATTTGACAGGATATATTGTATATTTTATTATAATCAATAGTAATTGAAACTGTGAAAATAATTGTAGCTTAATTATATAAATAATGAGGACAATATGTAACTTAATTCATAACTTAGTAAGATTAATAGGTAAATTTTTTTAAATATAATCTTATATATAGTTAAACGTATTTAAAAAAAAAATCATTTACAATAACAAAATAAGTGAAAATTTAATAACTAACAATTAATTATCCTCCTCATCAGTAATTAGAATTACCGGGTGAAAAGTTTCACAGTTTAGAACTTTAGTATCAAAAATGAAAATCATTTAAAAAATGCATTGAAATTATTTAGATATTTTGATACATTTCTAATACAGTTGAATAGCAGACTAAAGAAAAATTTGTTCTATGTACGGGGTAGTTCTCTTACTCAGGACTCTACATTCACTATAGAGGAGTTCACTATAGAGGAGTTCACTATAGAGGAGTTCACTATAGAAGAGTTCACTATAGAGGAGTTCACTATAGAAGAGTTCACTATAGAGGAGTTCACTATAGAAGAGTTCACTATAGAGGAGTTCACTATAGAAGAGTTCACTATAGAGGAGTTCACTATAGAAGAGTTCACTATAGAGGAGTTCACTATAGAGGAGTTCACTATAGAGGAGTTCACTATAGAAGAGTTCACTATAGAGGAGTTCACTATAGAGGAGTTCACTATAGAAGAGTTCACTATAGAGGAGTTCACTATAGAGGAGTGTTATTTTAATCCACATCTGGTAAATGTTCAGTTTACCGTACATCATCTTACCGGTTACCAGCTCTATTCTTCATTTATTACGATTAACAGCCAAAACATTTCACATCTCTAACGTACATCAGATGAACGTCACACGAGTAGAAATGTGTTCCTTGTCTTGTTCCTCTAATAGGCGGAACAGTGTCCCACTCGGCAAATTGTAAACGATGATAAGAAGATCAACCATCGACGAAGATAAATCAATAGAGGAAAATGCAAAAGAAATTTCTCAAATTCTAATCAGTTGAAGTCTACTATCCTTCGTCGGACAGTCTGAAATGAGGATTTTACGATAAAAATCGTTTATAATTAACTATAATTTACAATCTACCGATTGTAAATTTTTGACTGGAATAGTATTAGCGGTAGAATTATACTAGCAGTAGAATTATACTAGCGGTAGTATAATTCTACCGCTAGTACAATTCTAACGTACCGCTAGTACAATTCTACCGCTAGTATAATTCTACCGCTAGTATAATTCTAACGCTAGTACAATTCTACAGCTAGTACAATTCTAACGCTAGTATAATTCTACCGCTAGTATAATTCTACCGCTAGTACAATTCTACCGCTAGTACAATTCTAACGATAGTACAATTCTAACGTTAGTACAATTCTACCGCTAGTACAATTCTAACGCTTGTATAATTCTAACGCTAATATAATTCTAACGCTAGTACAATTCTACCGCTAGTATAATTCTAACGCTAGTACATTTTCACCGCTAGATTGGTTAGTTCTTGTTTCTAGTTAGGAAAATGGTCGCTGGAGGCTAATCTGTTAATTATCCCAGTGAGAAATTTATTGCCTGGCATGCATTCCTTGGAAATTTCTTCCTATTACTAGTCTACGGTTACTTTATTAATAATTGAATGGTTTCGATTTTGTAGTACAGTTAAAATAATAACTAGAGCCTTCAATTTTGTATTTAGTAAAACATATTTATTATACACTAAAAAATATTTATTATTTAGTAAAAACAAAATTATTTTTTTGTAAACAAATGTTATTTTTTATATTAAGTAAATATTTTTTTTAAATTTTTTTAAGACATTGATTTTATTTAAGATATATTAATATGCATTATCAGTTATATATAAGCATTTAATTGGTTATAAAATTATTCCTTTAAAAATTTAATTTCGCTAAACTATAGCAAATACGATAATTAATTAATTAACTTAATTAATCATTTTCAAACTATATAAAAGATATTCTTAATTTCATCAATTTAAACCTATCAAATTATATATATTCATTAACCTAATAATTTAAGTCTAAATATGCTTTTAATTATTATAGCCAAGAAAATTATCTGAAAATTATTTCAAACCATTGTTGTGAATCTTTAAAATCTCCACATTTTCTCATATAACTCACAATATCCCTAATGTGAACATTGTCCTTATATTAAAGTACATAAACAATATCAGCCTTCATTGTTCAAACAAATATTGTTGAGTGCTCTCCAGCAAACATTGTTTGAGTGTATTTGTTCCTTAACAACACTATAATCTGTTTGTGTTGCGCTGGATAACAGAACTAATATTGAAGCCCTAAAATTGCAGAATATTAGGAGTATATTGCACTAATATTGCAGAATATTAGGAGTATATTGCACTAATATTGCAGAATATTAGGGCTATATTGCAGAATATTAGGAGTATATTGCACTAATATTGCAGAATATTAGGGCTATATTGCAGAATATTAGGAGTATATTGCACTAATATTGCAGAATATTAGGGCTATATTGCAGAATATTAGGAGTATATTGCACTAATATTGCAGAATATTAGGGCTATATTGCAGAATATTAGGAGTATATTGCACTAATATTGCAGAATATTAGGGCTATATTGCAGAATATTAGGAGTATATTGCACTAATATTGCAGAATATTAGGGCTATATTGCAGAATATTAGGAGTATATTGCACTAATATTGCAGAATATTAGGGCTATATTGCAGAATATTAGGAGTATATTGCACTAATATTGCAGAATATTAGGAGTATATTGCACTAATATTGCAGAATATTAGGGCTATATTGCAGAATATTAGGAGTATATTGCACTAATATTGCAGAATATTAGGGCTATATTGCAGAATATTAGGAGTATATTGCACTAATATTGCAGAATATTAGGAGTATATTGCACTAATATTGCAGAATATTAGGAGTATATTGCACTAATATTGCAGAATATTAGGGCTATATTGCAGAATATTAGGAGTATATTGCACTAATATTGCAGAATATTAGGGCTATATTGCAGAATATTAGGAGTATATTGCACTAATATTGCAGAATATTAGGAGTATATTGCACTAATATTGCACAATATTAGGGCTATATTGCCCTAATATTGCAGAATATTAGGGCTATATTGCACTAATATTGCAGAATATTAGGGCTATATTGCACTAATATTGCAGAATATTAGGACTATATTGCCCTAATATTGCAGAATATTAGGACTATATTGCCCTAATATTGCAGAATATTAGGGCTATATTGCACTAATATTGCAGAATATTAGGACTATATTGCCCTAATATTGCAGAATATTAGGACTATATTGCCCTAATATTGCAGAATATTAGGGCTATATTGCCCTAATATTGCAGAATATTAGGGCTATATTGCACTAATATTGCAGAATATTAGGGCTATATTGCCCTAATATTGCAGAATATTAGGGCTATATTGCACTAATATTGCAGAATATTAGGGCTATATTGCACTAATATTGCAGAGTATTAGGAGTATATTGCCCTAATATTGCAGAATATTAGGGCTATATTGCACTAATATTGCAGAATATTAGGGCTATATTGCACTAATATTGCAGAATATTAGGGCTATATTGCCCTAATATTGCAGAATATTAGGGCTATATTGCAC
>CANNZV010002192.1:0-109788 GCA_947561585.1 Caprella mutica | reverse complement strand
TATACACATGATTTCATTTCGTAAATTTCACATGGTATATACAAGGAATTACTTGCAGGGTATGAGTAATTTTAAAGGGGTCCAATAATTTGATCGAATAATTTAAAAGATTCATATTATTTTTCTGAAAACATGATATAGTTTGTGATCAAATTCATGTGTGAAATATACCTGAAAAAAAAATGTTTCTGAAAAATAGACTTAAAAAGATCATAGATATTAATAAAGTCCTTCTCCTTAAATTTTAAAAAGGTAACTGATCGTTGCTACAAATTCACAACGATATTCAATTTGTGATTAATAATATTGTTCTATCAAGAAAAAAAATATTAGTTATCCCATTCTAACAATATGAACTGCAGGTTTTAATATTTGCATAACTAGTTTTATGTTATTATATCTTCACAATAGCTTATAGTATATAATACAAATCAAATAATTATTCAATCAATATATATCATTGTTATTTTATTTTTAATCTCAAATATATGGATATGTGTAAAATCTGTATTTGGTAAACGTTTTGTTATGATATTTTCCATATCAATTAATATTTTACAATAGACATGATGTTATTGAATAAACATTATATATGCATTTTTTAAATTAATTAACTACTTTCATCACTATATAGGGATTATCTCTTAATAAGGATTATCCTTTCATATCGTAATGTTCTATAATGCAATATTAATAATGTATATTGTAGTTACAAGAAAGTATACTTTTTTTCTGATTTACATTGATTTGAACTTTATAAGTTTTATTTTGCTATCATCAAACAGAATAATCATCGTTAAATTGAAATTTATTAAGCCTTTCACAATAATAGTCAATACATATCTTTATTTAGAGGCCCTTAATTAAATTAGATGAAATAAAGGATTATTTTAGAGTTAAACCGTCGTCGACTATCTTATTTTTCTATCTTTAAACGCGGTAAAAACACTCCAATATATTGCACTTTAGCAGTCTTCTCACTTCATTAATGCAGGAATCCTCTGAGAAGCGATTGGTATCTTGAATCCTTTCGAGTCAGATGAGGATATTTACAGAGAGTCAGATTAGAATATCTTCAGAGAGTCAGATAAGGATATACAGTAGGGAGCATAAGTTAAGGGACAGTGTAAAAAGTTAAAAATTTGTTTATTATGTGAGAACTAGACAATGAAAATACGTGAAACTTAACAACAAAAAAGTTACACATTCTTTGGGTATTTGGTACAAATATTAGCGAAATCAAACACATAATTACCAAAATATTAAACTTTTGCCATCAAAGGACGAAAAAGACACCAAGCTAAATTGAAGGGACAGTAATTAATAAATGGGTATAAACTGAATAATGTTAGTTTAAAAGACTGTTTCAATGTATTCGATTGTTACTAAAGGTCTCATCAAGTTATTGGAACAAAAGTAGATCGCCGCCATTACACCTGCTACTTGGAATAAAGTATCTCTCTGATAAGGCACCCTTTTTTACCATGAGTAAAAGACACTGGTGAACACTGACCAGACCATCATGCTGTCGCCTTTATGTTTCATAGTTTTCACGAATATTGGGGGGCATCATTTCTGCAGCAGGAACAGGTCCGATTATTCATGTGCATAGAGTGGTCAACGTAGCAGTGTATACGCAACTTCTTATCCACCATTGCATTCCATATTTGCAATAATTTGATACTATACTCAACCACGGATTTCGATGCAAGACAATTCTCCTTGTCACACGGCTAAAACTGTGAAAGCACTCATAGAAAGTAAGTGAGTTTCTCTTATAAGCTGGCATGCTCAGAACTCTGAATTGATCCCCATTGAGAACATTTGGAAGGTAATTGGTGATGATGCTCAAGAATGCAATGACAAAAATCAGGATTAACTGTGGAGATTCCTGCAATTTGAGTGGCAGAAGATAACTCCATAATTTTGATAAAATTGACTAATTCCTGTAATAATCGATGCAACGAGTTCATCAAAAATAAACGACTCTTCTCAAATATTAATATTAGCAATTGGTTAATGCAAAAACAACTGTTCCTTAATTTTTGCTCGGTGTCTTTTTTGGTCTCTGATGGCACTAGTTGAATATTTAAGTAAATATTTGATTGATTTTGTTAATATTTCTAGCCAACACTCACAGTATGTGCATCTTTATATTTGTTAAGTTTCACATATTTTCGTTGACTAGTTTCTAAACAAAAAGGTGAATTTTTCACTGTCCCTTAACTTATGCTCGTTACTGTATACTGAGAGTTAAATCACGATATCTACAGATAATAGATCAGGATATCTTATTGATTGTTTACCAATCATTGAAACCCAGAGAGAAAACATTAAGGTATGAACAGCATGCACACAGCTTTCTACCAAGACCCTTGCATATGTTTACCTATTGGTACTGAATGTAAGGTTCCTGGTGATAGAAATCATTTTTCTTGTTCACGATGAAAGCAGGGTTTTTTTTGAACTGTCAATTTATATTTTTTATATAACCATAAAGATAAATATTATATATTATTACGATTCATGCAATGTAACACCTATTTAGAAATACAATAAAAATTCATTTGTATATATTGCATAGAAATTCATATTATGGGTAGTGGTGGGCGTTCCGCAGGAATGTTCGCGAACCTTTATTCGCGAACCGGTTCGGACTGAAAAATGGGTTCGGACATTCGGATTTGGAACCTCTTCAAAAACGGTTCGGACTTCAGTGTTCGGAACGTCTTTTTGCAAGTCCGAACCTCAGTACCCGGGGAAAACTGACTTGTTCATTTAATTATTTTACGTTCTGAACATGTACCGTACACGTACGGACATGTACGTGAAACAGCAGTTCTACCAGTGCAACTACTCTATAATGTAGTCATGTGAAGTCACAGTATAATTATTATTTTAAATTTATTATATTAACCCAAATGAATTTGACGTATGATTTCTAGGCACATCTTTTTTAAATTACTTTATATATTTCATGTCATTTGTTTAAATTAACTGGCCTTTCTTGACTTTGTTTCTACACAAATACCAACTATATTTTTGAATTCAAAAGTTAAATATTTACGTATCGGCGTAAATCAGCGTAAATCACATAAATTATGGAATTAATTGTACTTTAGTGACGTGTGGCAACGTAGAAATACAGATTGGTTACCCAATACGCAAGAATGTGTCCACGTTTTTATGTAGTAGAGACAAATGCGCGAGTTGTGATTGGTTCAGACTCCATCCAATCACAGTTCAGCTCACTCAGTTGCCAATCTCTTATATACCTATACCTATATATGTATTTACTTCTCCTTATATATTCAATATTTTTACTTCAAATTTGGTACACATTAGTTTAGTACATATACTAACAACTTGTACAAATAAAGTAACGTAGTTTTATAAATAAGACATATGTTTTTTAACATAGAGTCAAACCTTCTCGTTATTTCTGACAGTCAAACTCATTACGGTTAATAATAATATTTGATAGTAAATAATCAGTATCATGTTGCGAAAACTTTTTTTATATATGTTGTCCTAATATCCTTGGAAGTAATAAGGCCGAATAGAAAGGTGTAGACTGTAGTTCACTTTCCTTTTTTTTTCATTTTTTTAGATTTAAAATATATAGCTAAAAAATCCGAGGTTAGCATACAAATGTTCGGAATAAATGTTTGGTTCGGAACGTATGTTCGGACCAAATTTTTCAAAATTGGGTTCGCTATACGGAGGTTCGGAACCCAAAATCGACGAAGATTCGGGTTCGGATTCGGAACCTAAAAAAATGTTCGAGCGCCCAGCACTGATTAATTTATGGGCATGATCACTTATCCAACAATATGAATATAAATACTGAAAGTTTGAATGAAAAATGATTTAATTTCGCTTTTAACAAATTAAAAACTCTTGTCGAACAGAAACAGTTTATAACTTTATCAAATCGTCAGAAATACGATGAGTGACGCTCAATATCACCGAATCATCATATTTCATTCCTGTGACTTTATGTTCTATTATATTGTGCGAAATTGTTAAATTTATCTTCTATCACTGATGTTCAGTTTACTGTTGGTGTAAATAAAATGGCATGAAAAGATATCAGATGAAATGATGCTCCATGAAATTTTGCGAGACTTTTTATCTCATATGTTCGCTATAGAATCATTCAATAGGAAATAAAACTTCTGGAATCTTTTACAGGAAATAATACTCTTTGGAATCATTCACAAGGAAAGTTTTTGTTGTGATTATTATGATAAATAAATTGCATACCGTATTGCCTATTATTTACATTTACATTGCAAGAATATTAAATAGAATTAGCAAGATTATAATATTTACTTTCCCGTACTATTTCCCCCCCCCCCCAGTTGAACTGCTTTAAAAATATTCTTTTCTACGTGAAATTTAATCGGAAGTAAATATTTCTCTGTTATTTCATAGATTTTATTACAAGACAATATAGATCGTAACATATTACAAATCAACTAAGGATGTTATTTATATGTTCCAGACAACAAAATTCATATACCAGAACGTAATCAAATCCAATCCAGTGGATTACTCTGTGTATAAAATATCAATAAATTTTGCAATTTGAATATTGTAGACATTTTATGCTCTCAAAATTATTGTAAGAAACTCTGCCAAGGTGTCACCCTTACCTAAACAGATTGGTTTATTACAAAAAATGAAATATTTTAAAGGATATTGAGTTAGGTTAAAAAAAATATGTAATTTACCCTAATTGAATCATTCATGATAATTTATTCTATTTAAAATAAGTCGATGGAGCATCAATCTGCTTGACTTTTATATGAGGTTTGAATTAATGTTCATTATTTTCAATTTTAAAAATCAAATACCATTATATTATTATAGTCATTTCTTATTAGAAAATAATAATCAATTAATTGAAACTTTAATATATCGGTTTTGAGTTAGAACTAATAGCAAGATTTCCTTAATTGACTTCTCGAGAATCTAACAGTGACAATTGACTTATTTTCCTGTACCAATGAAGCTCATGTGGATGAACCATATTGAAATTAAGTTCATATGTTACCAAACAAATCAATACGAATAAACTTACATATAAATATTGAATAATGAAATGACTTTATATTATCAAGAAAATACGAACGACTGATGTCGAATTATTAGAATAACAATATATTTCTTGGCTACTTTTTGCATCTTGTGAATATACAAATATCAGTAAAAAGTCCCAGGCAAGAAGGATTTAGTCCAGGGATATTACTATAATATCTACAATCTTCCCTCCTTATCTCCATTCACAATTTTAGGATAGGAGGATATTCCTTAAACAATAATATTGGATAGTATTCAAATTTTTATAAGTGGGGATATTCCAAGAATATTGGAGAGTTATCATATTCGCTAATAAATGATCCAAGGATATTCAGGGAATATTGTATTTATATAGTATTCCATACAAAACAATTTGAAATATTGTTGGAGTGTAAATGTTTGATAGTATTTCATTCTGAATATCCCATAAATATCACTAGAATTATCATGGTAGTTACTTATAATAGTATTCCCAAAATGAAATCGAAAGTACATACCTGGAACTATTGTGATCACTAGTATTCTTTTCAAAACAATGAGGGAATGTCACTGGAATCAAAAAAAAGAAGTTTACTTTCTAAGAAGTACTTTTGAATATTCTTGGAACTATTTAATATTCTTAATATCGAATAAAGCTCTTCATCTACAAGGTCTTAGATTTCCATGTTAGGAAGGCTCTTCCATTTTCATCCTCCATTCATAAGAAACTCCTTGACGGAGCTTTTCTGCATCCATGAACAATGTCATCGACTTATGGTATGTGACTTCTTATAAAAGTTATTTTCCTTTCTGACTGCTTCCTCCAGTCTCTTGTATTTCAAAACGTCAGCATTATGGCCTTTTGTTCTAAAGCAGATACTAAACCACCACATGAATCAAAATATAAATCTATATGAGTTGAGTTTCAGATTGGCAAATTATATGCTGGCTCCCTATTAGTAATTAGTAGTGCCTACAAAAATAACTTATTTCGTTTGTATGAAATCCAAAACTACTAAAAGTGGCAAATCAGATAGCCAAAATAATTTTTATCCAATTTAGTTTTCACCTTGCAGCAGTGCAGTTAAGACGTAGTAAACGATCTAAAGTGAGACTAGTTAAATTAGTGTCAATCCAAGAAAAAAAAATCAGAATTGTGATTTGTTTGATTGCACAGATATACCTTTGTTTCATATTTTATCAACTGCATTATCACTTAACTATTATAAATTTTATTTTAATAATTAAATATTGATATATGGTGATAACGGTATTTGAGAATTTACCCTTGGTGTAGTGTACTAATTAGTTTGTAGACCCATTTCATTCATATGTACCCACCCAGTTAAAAATCGGTAGTATAGCGGACGTTTTACTATAGTTCACGGCAGTCTCAGCATTTCTAAGCAGCGCTCAGCAGATAATCTCTGCTTTCTACAAATGTTTACCGCGACCTACGGAGGCCACGGTAGTATAAGGACGAGATAATCTGCGGAGATTTGACGCGTTATTATCAGCCGAAAACTCTGGAGAACAGAGCATAGAAAATCTTCAGAGTTTATAGTCGATAATATTGGCTAAAATCTCCAGAGATTGAAGCACCATATTGCTCATGAATCATAATCCAACAAATTAATTTGAACAAAATACAACTTTTTTATCGATAGTGTAGCTAATAATAATAGCTTTATTTAATTAATTGGTGGATAGCATTAATATGAAATATACATTAATCACTATTGTTCTTGGTCAGGTATTATTATCTGGCATATATTACTCACTACTCAGCTATGGTTTGGCTCATTCAGTTTAATAAATAAATCTATTGTTACCTAATATTTATTTAACCACGGATGTCATTGAGTAATCTTTATGCACTTTTTATTTCTCATTTGTCAGAGTGAACCATTAAAACATTTTAAATTAACGCTTATAGAAGATCAAAGCAATAGTGGAGGCTGACAATGTTGATATCAGGCTTTATCAGAATACAGTTTTTCTGTATCAATTCTCACTAAATGAACTGACACAGCACTCATCATAGTCACACATCGATCATGTAGGTACTAATAGTACTTCCATGCGTATAATTAAGTGACTGAGAATCGTAGTTACAGGAGCATTCTTAAATAATTTCCATAAATATCAAAGTGCTGATGCTTGATTATAGATAAAATGATTTATAAAGATAAATTATAAGCATACTAAACTACCATTGCATATCATGTTTTCAATTTATAAGATATTAGGTAATTATTTACCCTGATGTAGGTTATTATTTGTTGAATTAAACTTTTGGCATGTGAGAATATATTAAATATATCATATATGGAATATATAATGACATTCTTATAAACAAGCTGACATTGGCCTTAGTTTAATAAGTTTACTCCAATATGTATATATTGTATATATAGTGCAAACTGCATATATATAGTTGGTACAGAAAATTAATTTGGATCATCTAACAACGATTCACTATTATAAGTGAAATAATTGCAATAACTAACCAGTTAAAATTATAAGCTAATATTATTATAACATTAATCATGTATTGTTCTTCATCCGCGCCATTTAAATAGGTATATTTGAATACAAGAATACCTAATAACACGAAATCATTATTGAAAAAATCGGTCATTCTTAATAATTATTTTAAGATAAAATCATTTCCATGCTGAAATTATTAAAAACAGGGTTGCAAAACGAAATATATAGAACAATTTTGTATAAAAAGCTATACGTTCAGAAGAAAAATATCGGATTTTTTTATTGAGAACCATTGAACCTGCCGTTTTTTTGAATAGTTTCTAGTTCAAAATAAGGTTCTGTGGTGATTTAATGCTTTAAGTTAATAATTTATTGGTGAAAGTGAAATTTTGTATCTATCATGTGTATAATATTTAAGAGTTCAGTGGTTAAAGTATCCTATTGAAAAAATTTAGCTAGGCTATATAATATAGCCTAGCTAATTTGTACTTTCTTGGGTTTATCGCCCTGGTTGAAATTCACTACCTACCTAGGTAAGTGCCTACTCATGTCACCAGTTATCTACCTAACAATAAATGAATTTTCACCTACGAATGGGCTAGCTATGTTTAATGTACTAGCACATATCGGGAAATGCACTGTACCTTGTACTCTAAGTAGCCTAGCACATAGGCCTACCGGCCTATGTCCCAGTTACTCCCACTGTGAGTTAAGAGTTCCATAGGTATTAGGGTATAGCTAGTGACGGTGCTACATATATATGTAGCTCTTATTATTATTATTATATCCCACAGGCGATTCAAGTTATAGAGAACTACCGATGTCAGTTAAAGCAAATTTGTTGGCTTTTACTTTAAATGGTCCACTCGTCAACACACTGATACATACCTATACCTTAGCCATGTTTCAAAGTGTACACTGAGGACAAAGTCGCCAGAATAGCCTATATTGATACGTATCTAAAAGCTGAGCGGCGCACCAGATTACGGAGCGCCCATCGTACATTCTATTAGATAGGTAGATTGAAAAATTATTTATGATACCTATATGTTGTAAATTTGATACTGTTGTTTCAAATTTATGTTTTATGACCCAGTCTGCAAAGCATGCACAATCAGTCTCCAGATATTCAATTCTTGGTGCAATTTCTCTCCAAAGATTTCCAAATTTCTCTCAAAAATGTTTAAAAATCTCAAAATTCTCTCCAATAATTACATGTAAACATAGAAATTAATTAGAAAATTGTCGCTGGATAATTCAGGAGACTATTTCAAGGCCTCAATAGGTAGTTGCCGGATAAACTACACAACTTCATGCATCTTTTGCAGACTGGCTTATGACTGATGGTACCTGA
Source organism: Caprella mutica (assembly GCA_947561585.1). Classification (NCBI taxonomy): domain Eukaryota; kingdom Metazoa; phylum Arthropoda; class Malacostraca; order Amphipoda; family Caprellidae; genus Caprella; species Caprella mutica. The sequence goes on along the minus strand of CANNZV010002192.1, from coordinate 100,880 downwards.
ATCCACAACCAGTCTCTATTTGGTGTACAAAATTCCACTAAATTTTCCAAAAAGCTGAAAAAAATTCACCAACAATACATACCTACCTATTTCATGATAGGTATTTGAATGAGCCACCAACATTTTTTTTATTTAGCCACCAAAAATCAATGGTAACATAGGAATAAATAGCTAAAATCCACAGACTTTACTGAAATACTATTTTCGAAGGGGAAAAATTCCAGTGACTAGTAGGTGGAATTTACTATGAAATACAGTCAGGGCGGGCATTAAGGGAGTCAGGGAGATGATATTCGCTCGAGTCTCGATTAGGTATATAGAATTTCCTCGAATAGTTTTGAATTCATTCTTCCCTATACAAGCTATACCTATTTACCTTTATTTTACTTGATCATAAAAAGAGATCTCTTTATACAAAGTATGCCAGTTATAGCCAATTAATTGACCCTCAGCCAGCAGCCTTACATTTGTAAAGGTCAAAACTCAGATATGTCCAATTGGCTCAACGTTTTGATTTAATTCCTATGTTCCCGTGTTAATTTGGCATGAAATTTTAAGAAATGAGCCAAAATTGACCTGTCTCAGAATCTTTAAATTTTGGCTCGAAATTGGCTTACAATCTGCCAGTCTCTTAAACATGGCATGATGATGATTATTCAGAAGATATAATGATGCATCTTGACAGTTTCAGTATATTTAGGTACCTGTAGCATTAGCTACATTTAAAGAGACAACATAGTTTTAAAATTTAGATAAATGGAACAGTAAAATTAGGTTACTTTCACTAGAAACCTTTTTATGACGGAGGTCACTTTTCTTTGACGTAGATCACTTTTCTTTGACGTAGGTCACTTTTCTTTGATGGAGGTCACTTTTCTTTGACGGACATCACTTTTCTTTGACGGAGGTCACTTTTCTTTGACGGAGGTCACTTTTCTTTGAGGGAGGTCACTTTTCTTTGACAGAGGTCACTTTTCTTTGACGGAGGTCATTTTTCTTTGACGGAGGTCATTTTTCTTCAACGGAGGTCACTTTTCTTTGACGGAGGTCACTTTTCTCTGAAAGAGGTCACTTTTCTTTGACGGAGGTCACTTTTCTTTGACGGAGGTCACTTTTCTTTGACGGAGGTCACTTTTCATTGACGGAGGTTACTTTTCTTCAACAAAGGTCACTTTTCTTTGACAGAGGTCACTTTTCTTTGACGGAGGTCACTTTTCTTTGACGGAGGTCACTTTTTTTGCCGGAAGAGACTCGTTTTTGCCGCAAGTGACTTTTTTTGCCGTAAGACTTTTTTTTGCCGCAAGAAACTTTTTTTTCGCCGCTGGAGACTTTTTTTTGGCGGCAGGAGACTCTTTTTTTTTGCCGCAAGAGACTTTTTTTAAAAGATCATGCACACCAGATGTTACTGGGGTGCATGATCTTTACAAGCTTTAAATGAATGAAATATAGGAGCAATTAAACATTTTTTTCAATATTTCAATTTATGGGGAAGAACTGTTTCTTGATATATGTTGTGAGCCATCTTTGAATGATGATATTAACTCCAACATATAACTCCCACTGTTGTATCACAGATACATGCACAGAGGACTTCTTGGGTGCAACCTTTTTCATTAAGTCATGATATTTACAAGCTTTTTACTGGGGTGAATGATCTTGACAAGCTTTATACTGGGGTGCATGATCTTTACAAGGTTATACTGGGGTGCATGATCTTAACAAGATCTGACTTTTCTTTTGCCGCAAGAGATTTTTTTTTCTGTGCCGCAAGGTACACACGACACTATTTTTTCACACATGTTACACCCCTATTTAAATATCTCATCTATTCTTCTACTAGCAACATGTATAAAATTATAAGTGCATACTCCTATTACAACTTGAAGTAATGCACTCAAGTAGAAAAATAGTGCTTAAGTCATAGTTCAGAGATGGTTCTGTTATTTGATCATGGTGGTCATACTTAGAAAGATGATGCTGGGTGGTTATTACCATATTATTATATTCAGATATTTTTTCAAAGTAGCTATCTCAAATGGTTAGAAAATCCAAGAAATTTTGATAGATATTTGAATTTAAAGCATATTTTTCCCATATTGTCATGCTAAAACTCAATAATAACTTCCATAGTATGGAAGTGGCTAATATCACTTCTATTTATTTAGATAACTGGTGTTCTATCAGTTATCTACCTATGTTCTTATGTTAATTTTCATATTTATACTGAGTGTGATCATTATTAAACAATTATACATAGCTAACTCAAATTGTGAGTTGTTTATGATAATCTGTATTCCTCCCTCTGGATATTGTTACTAACTAGGCTATTTTTATATATGTTGTTGAATTTGTTTGCTATATATGTCAAAACTAATGTTTTTCTTTTCAGAAATATAATTATTCAACACATCCAAAAGGAAAATAGTTTGAGGAAAAGATTGAGAAAATATGTAGGTATCAAACAATCAATGATATTCAGTTCAAATTATAACATGTCTTTAGATGATGAAGAGGACATGATGCTATTCAGTATGAAGTATTAGGTAAGTTCAGCTCTCTTTTCAATCTTCAATAAAATAATTAACACAATGGAATTTACTAGAGATGCACCGATACCATATTCGTAACTGATACCAGTACCAAGTCCAATACCAGTTATTTTTTAAAGTATGATATTCAAGCCAAAGACACCAAAAAATATTAGTTCTAGATAGGTATCTGTGGTTATATTTACCACTAATTTATAAAGTTTACATTTACCTAGGTCTTTAGGATCTTCATGATATGTGATTGTTGCCTAGATGTTTATACAAGTGTACTACCTATGCAATAATACATCCTAACGTCATAGCAATATAACAATCCATTGTCTAACATTAGAAGTGAACTCAACAAGTGTTACTTGCTCAGTGTAATACCTATAAATTTCATTTGTTAAAATATTTTTGTGTTATTGCAATTAGCTAAAGTGTACCTAGTTTTGAACTACAGTGTGCCTAGTTAGCTTCAAACTACAGTGTGCCTAGTTAGCTTTGAACTACAGTGTGCCTAGTTAGCTTTGAACTACAGTGTGCCTAGTTAGCTTTGAAGTGCAGTGTGCCTAGTTAGCTTTGAAGTACAGTGTGCTTAGTTAGCTTTGAACTACAGTGTGCCTAGTTAGCTTTGAAGTGCAGTGTGCCTAGTTAGCTTTGAAGTGTAGTGTGCTTAGTTAGCATTGAAGTGTAGTGTACCTAGTTAGTTTTGAACAACAGTGTACCTAGTTAGTTTTGAACAACAGTGTACCTAGTTAGCTTTGAAGTGCAGTGTGCCTAGTTAGCTTTGAAGTGCAGTGTGCCTAGTTAGCTTTGAAGTGCAGTGTACCTAGTTAGCTTTGAAGTGCAGTGTGCTTAGTTAGCTTTGAAGTGCAGTGTACCTAGTTAGTTTTGAACGACAGTGTACCTAGTTAGTTTTGAAGTGCAGTGTACCTAGTTAGTTTTGAACAACAGTGTGCCTAGTTAGTTTTGATGTGCAATGTACCTAGTTAGTTTTGATGTGTAGTGTATCTAGTTAGTTTTAATGTGCAGTGTACCTTGTTAGTTTTGATGTGCAGTGTACCTAGTTAGTTTTGAACAACAGTGTGCCTAGTTAATTTTGAAGTGCGGTGTACCTAGTTAGTTTTGAAGTGCGGTGTACCTAGTTAGTTTTGAAGTGCGGTGTACTTAGTTAGTTTTGAAGTGCGGTGTACCTAGTTAGTTTTGAAGTGCGGTGTACCTAGTTAATTTTGAAGTGCGGTGTACCTAGTTAGTTTTGAAGTGCGGTGTACCTAGTTAATTCTGAAGTGCGGTGTACTTAGTTAGTTTTGAAGTGCGGTGTACTTAGTTAGTTTTGAAGAGCAGTGTACATTGTTAGTTTTAAAGCGCGGTGTACCTAGTTAGTTTTGAAGTGCTGTGTACCTAGTTAGATTTGAAGTGCGGTGTACCTAGTTAGTTTTGATGTGCGGTGTACTTAGTTAGTTTTGAAGTGCAGTGTACCTTGTCTGTTTTGAAATGCGGTGTACCTAGTTAGTTTTGAAGTGTGGTGTACCTAGTTAGTTTTGAAGTGCGGTGTACTTGTTAGTTTTGAAATGCGGTTTGCATAGTTAGTTTTGAAGTGCGGTGTACCTAGTTAGTTTTGAAGTATTATAATTGTTATTCATCTGTTGATTAAATTACAACAATATAAGCTGCCTAGTTGAACATAAATTTACTATCATAATCACGAAATGTAATTATTCAGTGAATTGTTTATAATGTTTGTTTCAATTTTCAGAAACACTGTCCGGACCCGATTTCAAACCAGTTCATAAAACCATTGGAATCTCCCTATAGAATTTTGGCGATTGGGATGGACATAGAGGAAAGGGCATACGCTCCCACACCTGAGCACTCAACGTACCGAGGAACGAAGTACGGTCATGAGCCCCGAGGGGGCTCCCCGAGGAACACGTTATCAAAGTTGGCAACCTAATCTCTTATTTTTCTCCCAATTTATATTTGTAAGTATGGTTACATTTTTTATTATTAGTAACGAGTGATACTCATTTTACAAACTTTGACAATCAGTTAGAAAGAAAAATATATAAGTAAGATTTACAATGTACAGCTTAAGTTTACTAATAAATAAATTTAAAGCTATCTACTTTACTTTTATAACCTTACCACTACTCTTTACAGTCCATTATATCGTAAATGGAAAAGGGGATGGTGTCCTTTCAGCCCCGAACTGTTGTAATTTGGAATGTATTATTTTATCATGTTTTATCTTTTTAACGCTACTTGCAGTTTTGGAGAATAGCGCTAAGGTTATGTTCATCAACTGCGATGTCTTGGATTTTTGTATTAGGAAGGCTTCATTTCCCTTCACCTCTTCATTTTCCTATTTATATTTTGTGTGAGGTACGCTCGTAGGCTTCATCTCCTTCTTCCATCCACCATCGCCACAGGTGCTTGTGACTCTTTTCGTCACAATCCTTGGTAAGTGACAGCATTCACGGAGAAGCTTTTTTTCCATTCATTAGTATTGTCACTGATTGGTGGTAGGTGACATTGTTTATAGAGCCACTTTTCTTTCTGACTGATTTTTCAAGTCCCTTATATTTAATTTCATTTTGAATTAGACGATATGGTCTTTTTGTTCCGAAACAGAAATTTAGCCTCTACTAAATAAATGTATCCCTAACTTGAAACGTCAATCACATTAATTCAACTAGCTATTTAGACATCATGATCATTTTTTACCCTCATGGTAGATATTGACCGGAATATTGATGCCGAATAACGTCACATTCATAATGTAAAGTATATATGCGTTTAACGCGTCATATTTTATAGTATGAATGTGTGCGTTCATATTCAGCGCAGTATTAGCGCTGTCAATATCTGCCATGAGGGTATTTTTTCTAAAGTGTTTCACGCGTGGCCACGGACGCTACGCGGTAGCGCATTAGTAGTTAGGACGCGCGTGTCAGCAGTTTAGGGTAGCGTTTCAGTGTAGTTCAGTGCAGTGGGGGGACGACAAATGAGGTCCCCAAAAGCGGACAAAAATGATCTGTCGCGGCCCTATCGCGGCCTTCTGCCTGCCGTGATGCCGGTCCTGCGCGCCCCCTCCGTTGCCCCTATCCTGCAACGAATTTTAACTGGGCAGTCTATATTTTATTTGTAAATCGGTGAACTAGGTTAATTAATGCAATGAAATGTTTATAACTGACTAGAATTTAATAGGAAAATTTTTGAAGTGACAATAATGATTTTCAGGGTTAAAATTGTTCATGGTAAGTTTTTTCGTTCATGAGCTCTTTCTCGTTATACTTTAATTGGTATTTTCACTTTTTTTTTACTTATATTTTCTCACAAAAACTCATTTCTAAATCTGAATTCCCAGTACGATCTACTTTTTCATCATTTAAAATTTGAAAAAGTAATTTCACTGAGAAACTTATTTTCTTTCTGAATAAAATTGAAAACTTATTTTAAATTAATTATGAATAATTATTTTATTTCTTTGTAGGTACTACTATCACAGTTTTTGGCAATATTGTTGACTAAGAAGTTGAAACTTGTTCTCTTCATTTCATTTTGTTTACCATATATCACTCAGCGCGTACAATAAAACAATAGCTGCACTGACACCACTAAATTTGCTTCATAGTCAAGGATATGAAGTAATTTAGGATTAATGACAAAATTAATTGCTCGATGGAATAAATTTGATCCAGGTTAAGTTTATGCACCAAATACAAAAGACTTTGTACTAGTTGCCAGACAGGAAAGTGGCTCATAGCAATCTACGCTACCACCAATCGATCGTAGTGTTCAATACTTTTTCAAAAAGAGACGAAAGCACTGTTAACTGCATTAACAGATGGAATAGGAAAATGATGAAGTGATAGAAAGTGAAATCTGTGAGCCTTCCTTACTAAAAATTAAACACTTTGTAATTGAAAAGTACAACCATAGCGCTATAGAAATAATAAGAAATATCTAGTGAAATTTACTGATAGATTTTAGATTGAGCCTTTATAACATGTAAACAAGGTGTCCAGGAATTAATTTATGAATAATGATATTAAATTATTTTTAAATGATGTGCTATATGATATTCTAATGAATTGATTGACACATGTTTAGTTTCTTTTATTTCATACTAGTTTAAAGGGGCAATTGTGGAAATACCTAGATTTATTTAATGTGTCCTGTAATTATAGTTTAAATATTCGAAGATTTCTTATACATGGTTATCTGTGTGAGTTATTTGTTCAAGGTAAACTTCTTGGTGTGTAGCTATGTAACAATTGAGCTATGCACTCAAGTGAATAATGTCACTCGACACTTATAGTCACAGTTATTTAATTTCATTTATTCCCTCATACTTTGAATGTATTATTCGATAGGCATTGCTTCAATATTCCCTTTTTCTTTAAAAGTCTTATTGCAAAGGTATTTCATCAATATTTTCTATTATTTTGGATGTCTCATTCCATTGGTATTCCCTTATTATCCCATCCATCTATGGATAACTTATTCCATTATTATTCCTTCATTATTCAATTTAGCTTCATCTCTGTGATTCCCTAGATGTTTCCTTGTGATTTATGGGATTATTCCATAAAAGTGTCAAAATATGATATTCCCTCAATATCAAAATGATCATCAAGGGATATTTCTTGGAAATATTCCGATAATGTTTTGGGAATATACATTTTTTGCCCGGGGCATTACATTTTCATTAATTTATAACCATGAATTGTGTGTTATTTTCAAATTTTAAAAGATAATTGACCAAAGCCCCACCATAATTTAACACAAATATTGATTTCATTGAATATTTGAAAGCTGAATATTGTGTATCTACCAATCTGCACAGTTATTTTCAATTTCGAATAGTGTTACAATCGATGCTTCCAATTCCTTTTACACTGACACCGAAAATTGAAAAAATATTCTATTCAGTGCAGCATTGAAATGATTCATTGGTGGAGAAGAAATGTGAACTTTTATATTAATCAAACGGCTCTATAGTTGTTACTTTTGAGATTCTTTTTACATATTTTCATGGAGTTGAGTTAATCATTTAACAGTGCTGACGAATTAATCAAAAAAGGGGAACGTGATTTTCAAAAGGACCTTTAATTTGATATGAATATGTATTCAAATGCCTCAGGAATAATACACTCTAATATATGTTGTAAAATAGATCATTATATTTCATCCTAAGATAATGTAATTTAACTAATTTACAATTTCATATATTATATCGCAATTATATTTAGTTTTTGTACTGACAAAATTTACATTGTAATTCATGCTATAAATTTTTTTTTTAAATGGGTATATGCTGCAAATATATATTATGCAATTATTTTTTGGGATTTGACTCTAAAACTGAATAGCGTTTTTTTCATCTATTGCTCAGCTCTTTGTGTTGCCGAATATCAAACTCTATGAAGGTAGTAATAGTTCTCCTTGCTGTTATTCGTATAATAATAACTTCAGGAAACAACTGCTGTAACTAACTCAGTAAAGGAATTCCCACCTCAGAGGTAACAGAATGTGGAGAGTTTGAATATACTTTACTGAATATTAGAAAAGTTCTTAGCCCTTTAACGCTCAATGTCCTTCTAGGGAGGATATTAGAAAAATATCAAATAATATTTATATATGTTCAATATAGCATATTCTGGCAATAAGAAGTGTAAAAAATGTAGGCTATGCCACATATTGATATAATATTTTGAATCATCCAAAGTTCTTCCTATATAAATGATATATGACTTCATTAAAATATCCAAAGGAGAAGGAATTTTGTAACATATTCTTTCTTAACCCTAAAGAATTTCTAAGCACATTCTTCTTAAGAAAAATTATATCTTCCATGTCATTCCTTTAAACTTAATGGCTTTTCTTGATTTTGTTCCTACATAAATACAAAATATATTTTTGTATTAAAAAAATTTAAAAAATAGCATCTAAGCACACATCAGTCCACGTTTCCATGGAGTACACACATTTGCACGAGCTGTGATTGGGTCACTCTCCAACCAATCACAGCTCTGCTTTCTCAGTTGCCAATGTCTTATATACCTATATATTTATTTCTTCTTATATGCTCAACTATTTTTACTTGAAATCTGGTAAACATTTGTTTAGTATCATGACCGGACAATTGTCACCCGCGGAAAATTGCCACCCACAGACAATTTCCACCCAAATAATTATTACCATGCCTCTTAACTTGAAGGATAGTGATAAAATGAGCATAGTGTTTTTATACGATTGATTATTAATTATTTATATTTTAAGATACAAATTTCTTCATTTATCATTTATTGTTATTTTATAAAATGAATTAGTCCAATTGGTGATATAATACATTGCATATTATTTTTTATACGATTTATTTCCATCGTACACTATATTTCTATTTTACAATAATTGATAATTTCTATTATAAATTAAATATTTTTTCCTTTATAACCACTATCATTGTTAAGCAAATATTTATAATTAATTTATGGCAAGCTAAAATATTTGAAATCAGTCGCTCAAATTATGAACATATTTTAAATTTTTGAAACTCATTTAACATTTTTCATTATGAATTTCAAAATAATTCTTTCCATTCTAGTGACCGGCTATATTCTATGACACCTGTTATTCGTATTTTACTGTAAAAATATGTTAAAGAAATATTATCAATGTACAACATTATTGATTCTTGATCAATTGTTGATAAAAAGTTTTTATTTTATAGGCATCAATAAATATAAAACGTGTGTTTAGAGAACAGTTATCATTCTTGATATGGGAATATTTTGCATCAGATTATAATTACTTCAAAGTAAATAACTACTTTTTTTCCTATCACATTCTAGGAGGGTTGGCCGATTTCCCTGACTACATAAGACTAAATGATAAAAAGGAATATAAAATACTTAAATGAATAGTTTTTATTTACCCTTTATATATTGTATATTTAATAAAGATTTACCTATTAAACTATGTTTTATTTAAAACTCTATGATTAATTAATAAGCTATTGCACACCGATTTATAATAGAGCTGAGGGTTCAATTCAAAGATAGCAATGACAAGATAGGAAAAGATACAGTATATCAGATTGGATGTGTATAATTATATTTATTATGTATAGTACAGAAAACCAGGCTGAAATAGAAAAGAAACTGTTAAATGATGACGAGTAATCTACATAAACACAAAAGACAGAACATCTATATATATACAAACCCTGGCTTCCAAGTATCACTTCCTATATATACACCACATCTTAATAACACTATTTATCAATATACATAATGTTTGACTATGACGGTACACTTTGGACTTCAACTGCAAAACATAAACAAACATTAATTTGATTCCAAAAGTAACTTCAGCTACACAGATTAAGACATATCCTCACAGCACAAGATCCAAACAACAAATAATTTATCATAAAAATTGATAAACTATTTACCAAAGGTATAATTAAAATTGCTTTCATTATAATACAAACGGTAACAGTAGCTACACTCTCTCAAATAATTAATGCGCAATTTACCGAATTGTGGTATCTTATGATGGTGTCCGGAAAACTGTCAGGTGGAAAATGGCCCGGCAGAAAACTGACTTGTGGAAAACTGCCGAAACGGAAAACAGCCAGCCGGAAAACTGCCAGGCGGGTCACTTACTGTCAATTTATGTATTCATTTACTTTTCCGAAATATAATTTAGTTATAAAAAAGACGTAAATGAAGTTAGTGACAATTCTGCATCCATTAGTATTGCCACAGACGGAGGTAGATGACTTTTTCTTTTCTGAGTCCCTTCTTTTATAATTTCTTATTGACGTCAGCAATCTCTATATTTATATATATATATACCCTTTGGTTCCAAAGCAAACAGTAAGCCGCGTGTACTGATTTCTGATTACTAGCTAAGTAGATATTCTCACAATTATATAATTTTAGATTGTACAATATATTAAGTAAATGGTAAATAAACTTCAATGAATGTTCGATGTTTATTATATTTACTTTATAAATTCTATGTAATTAACACCTTCATTTTCTACAATTTTCATTAATATGTAAAAAGTTTATTAATTAATATGCACTCCAATTTGATCAAGTGAAATTGTAAGAGAATTTATGTTCAATAAGGGTTCCTTCACATCATATTGAGATCACTGATAGTACACCCATTTGGCAAAAACCAAGAAGTTTTTCAGAACCTATAAATAAAGAGATAGAAAATCAATGTCAAGAGCTTCTTGCAAATGACATTATTGAATATTCAGATTCTTCTTGGGCTTCACCTTGTGTTCCAGTACGTAAACCTGATGGCAGCTTACGGCTTTGTATTGACTATCGCAAGGTAAATAATGTTACGAAGACCCAATCCTTTCCAATGCCAAATATGACTAATTGTCTGTATAGGGCCAACAGTGTCAAGTACTTCACAAAGATTGATTTAGTTAGAGGGTACTACCAAATAGAGATTGATGAGGAAAGTAGGAAATACACTGCTTTTTGTACATCTAAAAACCATTTTCAATTCAAAAGGCTCTCATTTGGTTTGAAAAACTCTGGTATCGCTTTCCAAAAATCAATGCAAGAGACTCTGAACCCGTTATCTGATAATATTGTGGTTTACATTGATGATATCCTTGTTATGTCTTCTACCTTTGAAGAGCATTTGAATTTAGTTGGAAAGGTTCTTCAGACATTGGCAAAGTACAATATGAAAATTAAAGTAGCCAAATGTGAATTTTTTAAAGAAGAGATTACCTTTTTGGGACACATCATGAGTAAAAAAGGAATAAGAAAGTCACCTGAGTATATTCAAAAAGTAAAAGATTGTACACCTCCAAAAACAGTTACTGAATTAAGGAAATTTCTGGGATTGATACATTTCCAAAGAAAGTTTATCCCTCATTGTTCAGAAATAAGTAAGCCCTTATCAGAAATGACTGGTGGACATAAAAGAGCCAAGATCGAGTGGAATGGAAAGAAATTATATGCTTTTAACAGATTAAAAGAGGAAGTTGAGAAAGAAGTTCAACTTTCTTACCCTGATTACAGTGAGGGAGCAGCAAAGCTGGAATTATATGTTGATGCTTCAAGTACAGGTTCTGGTGCTTGTTTGAGACAATGCCAGGATGGAAAAAAAACTGATATTGGATATGCTTCTATGACTTTTTCCCAGACCCAGAGCCGGTATTCTACTACTGAGCGAGAGTTGACTGCCATACGCTGGGGAGTACAGATATTCAGACCCTTCATATATGGTGTAAATTTTATCCTTTACACAGACCATAAGCCATTAATCTATATGAATAACATGTCTCCTCACAACTCTCGTATGCAAAGAGCTTTTGAAGAACTGTCTGAATATGACTTTGTTATTAGATATATTCCTGGCAATTTAAATGAGGCAGCAGATTTTCTTTCACGATTAGATAGTCCTAAAGATATTGGGCAAGAAGAGAAAACAACTATTCCTAAGAACTTAAGGATATTACAGAAAGTAGATGGAGGAGGTGATGCAATGATAGAATCATTATACTTAGCTATGAAAGACACTATTGAAGAAGACAGAATACCTGAAAGCCATCATGAATTAAGACAAATATTGGTAAATGAGTTATTAGATAATCTGAAATTGTATAAGATAGATGTGAATAAAAACTCCAAAAGAAGAATAAAAATCATGCTAAACCAAGGACAAGTTCTAACTCCGGATATTTTTCTGGCAGCATCTAAGCTGTATGATATTGAAATTAGAGTGTATCATGAAATAAATGTACCTGTTGTTTATGTTAATGAAATTGATTCTAATAATGACAAGGCTATAATACATTTACTATGCAAATCTGGTATACATTATGATCCTCTCTATCAGAAAAAGAAGGAGCTAGCTACAGTAAGTCAGAAACATATAAATAGTGTACTGACTACTGAACAGTTAAATGAGAAAAATGAGGACATCTGTGAAGACTATGATATTGAACCTTTGTTTACCATAACAAAAAATGAGTTTGATTGTGGTCATTCGAGCATGTCGACTCATTTAAAATTGCAATATAATGATAAATATCTTTGTGCACTTGTGGACACAGGTGCACAAGTTAGCATTATTGATGAAGATACTTGGTGCAACATTAAAACTGATCAAGAAATAATTGAAGAAGCTCCTAGAGAGGTTCTTACAGGTATTGGAGGTAGCACTACAGAAGTAAAGGGTATTGTGCACTTGGTTGTTGAAATTGATAATAATATATTCAAACCTTTTCCCTTTGCCATTGTACACAGATCAACATTATCATGCTGTGCAATTTTGGGAATAAATTTCTTGCAGGATAACAATTTATCATTGAGCTTCCAGAATGGTTCTTTAAAAACTGTTGAAGGTATTCGTATACAATTGAGGGAACCAATGTACAAAAAGGAAAATGAAAAGATAGTACATTTGTATGCAATAACTGATATTGAAGTGCAGGAAGACTCTGAAGAAGACAACAAAGATAATATTAAATTTAGTGTTGATCCGCAGGAATTGGAAATAATGCAATCAAGCAATCATGCAATAAAAGATTTGAAAAATAAAATACTGAAAGATATACAAGATGCTTCATGGAAATCAAATCATTTGAAACAATTCAAGAAATATTCCAAGGAGTTTATGATAAACAATAGAGTATTAGTGAGAGGGAGAGGTGATAAAATGCAAACAGTAGTATCATTTCCGTTTTTGGTTGATTTGGCTTCAAATGTTCATCGTCGCTTAGCTCATGCTGGTAGAGGTAAATTGATAGACTTGATAAGCAAGGAATTCTGGCACCCTGCTTTAAATAAGGTTTGTGCCACTATTCACTTTTAATTTTTGTTTGTTTGATGATATCAGTTCGCTCAGCATTAGCTCTAATTATTATGCTTATATTGCTTCTTTAAGGATACTTCGTTAGCTTTATACTATTTAACATGCTTTTTTACATTGTGAAACACTCAATAATAATGCTCATTATCAGAAAATTATTTAAGATAGAAGATTTATTACTGAAAATGATATATAAGGTGACTGTTAAAAAAATTTGTCTGAATTTTATTTGAATAATGATTATTTAATAGTATTAAAATAGGTTATGAACCAAAATCTGATTTTTTAAATTTTCTGATTGACCTACGTTGACATTTACTTATCTAGTACTGGGAGACTAATTAAGTGTCCTATCACTGCAACAATATCTTATGATTTAATATTATGTATGATTTTTTTTTCATGTAGAACCAAAGTAAATGTTTTCAAATACAAATATTTTTATAAACTCACTGTAATACAAACAACTATACTTCTATATTTACCGATCTACTATACAGTATATATCATCTACATATGTACTAACTTTACTGTAAAAACTCTTATCTATTTACAGAATTACTATTTATCTATGATCAGTGACATTTATCATCTCTTTCGATATCAAAGATAAACATGAATCTTAACTTTCCTTGTAAATGCAATTCACTCCCATTACAACTTAAGTAATTACCAAATGCATTTCAAGAACATGTACTAATAACTTATAAATTCAATGGATGCAAAACTTCCCTTCCAGTGTTTCGACTGTTGAGATTTGATTGAGTGAATGCATTATGGAAATTAAGTTTGGTGAGCGAAGTGTTAGATTGATTAAAATTAGCCGTTAGGAGGAGAAACTATGTAAGCAATATACTAAGGAAACAGTAAACTGTGTAAGCAATATACTTAGGAAACAGTAAACTGTGTAAGCAATACACTGCAAAAAAGTTAACCGTTTAAGCTGTATACACTGATAAATTAATAAACTAATTTAGAAATACTGAGAAAACCTTAATCTGCAATTAAGCAATAAACTGTGGAAACTCTGAACCGTCCAAGTTATACAGTGATGAAATATTAAACTGCGTAAGTAATAATTTACTGAAATATGGAAAAACTCAAAAAAAGTAATTATAAATAAAAAACTTTATTAAGGGCAAATTATATGGAAAAATTATTTGAAAAAAGCACAACCTTAAAATTTGATATTGACATTCTTCTTTTCTCTTACACACCGTCAACGTTTCGGGGATTTTCTCCTTGGTGTTACCCATGAAGATTGAAGAGAGTTGGACTCGTGGTCTGGTCTAGAAAATTCACCTGTAGTTCCCTCACAGTGGAAATAGAGTAATCGGTAAGCTTTACATGATTCTCCTTCACAGAAACTATCTCAAATATTATCAATGCATTGTGAGTAATTTTGCAGTAACGTTCTTTATTATCAACAACATGGTCAAAGAGTCTCGTCACCAATCCCTTACTGTTCGCTTTATGTATATTATTTTTGACATTCTTAGGTTGCATATTGGTACTCCTGATTTGAGTAATTTGTTGAAGCAGTGAACTTAAGAAACAGTAAAATTTGTAATCAGAAGACTGAGGGAACAATGAACTGTGTAGTGTGTAAGCAATACACTGACGAAACAGTAAAATATGTAAGCGGTACACTGATTACAGATTCAATACACATAATCTCTTTGCAATTTATAAAATAAAAATTTGGAATTCGTTTTTATATAACAAATCATTTGATATTCCCATATTTAGTATGTGTTTATTCATGAAAAAAGCGGTGCACCGACAGTTGGGCCCAGGACAATTGGGCCCAAGAATTGGACCCAGGACAATTGGGTCCAATGGCAATTGGGCCCCGGACAATTAGGCCCCAGAACAATTGGGCCCACGACAGCTTGGCCCCAAAACAATTAAACCCAGAAAAGAATTGGACAGAAGACACGGTAAAGAAATGTTACCTTGTTTTTACTAGGGAAGTGACAATATTATCTTTGAAATATGCTTTATATTCTCTAAACATATGTTAACATTATTTTGATTCGATTCATATACTTGATAAGGTATATATTAGCAAACCCCATAATTCACATTTGGATGCTAATCTCATGTTTCAATGTAATGAAACTCTTTGAAGTATTTATATAAGTCATATTATTTTGAATCATGTCATATGTTTCCAAAGTGTAGTGCTCATCGTCTGACAAAGACAATATTTTGAAAAAATGGGTAAATTTTAAAGGTTAAACGTTACATTGAACAGTTGTTTGGATAAAATGATATTATGAGAACACAATGTGTAATAAAAATACATAAACCTCTTCAATATTGAACACTGAACAGCATTCAAATAATTCACGTTTACTTTTATTAAATTTGTGTGTTACAATGAATCCGGCGTGTCTAAAATACCTACATCCTTATTTTCTATTGTTTCATCTAAAACGGCTACATTCTTATTTTCTATTGGCTACATGCTAACTCGTTTAGTTCACAGAAGTTCACTATATAGACTCATAGAGGTACTGTAACTAGGAAATTGTTTGCTTACATGACCTATCTCGAAATAGAAAATTATTTTAGTTTAAAAGAATTATTATATTTACTCATGAAAAGATTATGTTCTACTAAAAAAATATTATTTTTCATTACGAAAATATTCTTTCATGTAAGGAATATTCTTTATTTTAAATATGCTCAAGACTATATTTTCATACAAAACGCATATCGTAACAAACCTAGTTATTACAGTAGCAAAAGTCTTTAATTAAGGTAATACAGTAAACTCTGAAAGAAATTGGAAATTAATATAATTGTCTCGGAGCCCAATTGTCTTGGGGCCCAATTGTCCGGGGCCCAAATGTCGTGGAGCCCAACTGTCCTGGGCCCAATTATCTTGAGCCCAATTGTCGGTCCACGAAAAAAGTATACAAAAATGGAACTACAAGAGTAATATTAGTATACAATTCACGGTCCCTTAAGCTACATGGCATTTACCAAATTTAAGCCTAGCAACGACGTAAATACAAATCGTAGTAAAATTCTAAATGTACTTTCTCTTTAGCGAGCAATAATTAGAATTAATTGAATTTCCAATTCATGGCATTGGATAACAGACTCGATTATAATTCTTCTAAATGTGTATAAGTGAGGAGATAACTTTAGCAGTTATATCTAGCCTTTATTATCAATGAGACTATAATTTTTAAAATATAGTTATATCAAATAGTATAATTATTTTTCATTACTTACTTATTTATTATTCAAAAACATTTGTTATGTTATCTTCAGAAGTGAAATCATGTTGAAAATTAGGACAAATGGACATTCATTTATATGTTTTTCAATATAGTTTATTAACTATACCATTCATCGTTTAGTTTAGGATTTTATCAATAGTCTTAATATAATCTTAGGTCTTAAGATGTATTTGATATGTTTAATTTTCTGGAAGCTATGGCTTCTATCGGAATATTCTCAAATTACTATTTTTTTTTGTCAGATCTCAGAGTATTAACTCTATTTAGTGTGACGTGTGTTTTCTAAGCACAACCTGTTTAAATTACTTCATATATTTCATGTCATTCCTTTAAATTTACCGGCCTTTCTTGGCTTAGATCAATAAATATCCTAATCACTATCCTTATCCTTACATAAATAAGTAAAATACCAAAGAAATATTTACGTATCGGCGTAAATCACGTAAATTAGGAAAGTTATTGTACTGTGGTGACGTGTGGCAATGTAGAAATACAGTTTGTTGCCCCCAGTGGTTCTTAAAGTTGGGTGCCCGACATGCCTATGGGGATTGGAATATTTACAGGGGGGTGCCTAAGTTTGCTGATGCGAAATAAAAACTGTACCCAAATTTATATTAGTATATTTCAACAACTGCTGAAGATACAATTTTGTTTTATGTATCATTTTGTTTGTTGAGCTCTTTTCCATCCCCAGTTATATTTTCATAAAATTGTATTCATTTTTATTAATATTATAACGATTTTATTAATGGGTGGTGAAAATGGCTTTGCACGAAATGTTAGCAAACGCACAATGGGGTAAATTCAAGCATAAAAAATCTATTACACCACAACCCCACAATAAAACTGATTTATTTTCATGTTTTAACAGCACTGGAAAACTATCCTTTTAATAAAATATTGCCGATCTGGAGAGATGTGTTTACTTACTAAAATGAAGGCATAAATTTTAATTTTAACAAGGGTTTATCAGGTCACAAGATATGAAAATAAAATAAATTTTGTATAGCAACTCCTTTTTGGAAAATAGATATAATTTGGTTTGGAGAAATGGATTAAATACCTCAAAATCTTCAATCAATATAATTATTGAATATGACCTATTAAGACACCAGTAAAAGAGAAGGTCAGACATTAACTTCTTGAATCAGATATTTGACGGCGTAGAAACTTTGTCAACTGGTTCTTGCAAAGACATGTTTGTTATTTGTAAGATATCATCGTGAGGGACCAAGTTGTATTTTATATGAATGAATATGTAATGAATCAGAACATTCAGCAATTTAGTCATCAAAATATCCATCATAATTTTCACTTCGAAAACTTCATCACTGTGGAAATTGAAACCATAACTCTGACTTTCAATTTGTAAGGGTGGTCTGAACGACCCTTATTGAAATTTAAACTTGTGTCTTCTATTCCGTACTTGAAAACATTTCTCCTTATTGTCAAAAATGTATAAAAGGAATAGTTATTTGAATACTTTTAAAACCAGGAAATAAAACTATTTTATTAATGGGGGTGTTGTCTAATAAATATATTCGTTATGTTTCAAATTACTTCATTGTTTGTTTGCTGACTGTTCGCGCAAGGCCATTTTCACCACTTATCAATAAAATCGTTATAACATTCACAATGATGAAAACAACTTTATGAAAATTTAACTGTAGATGGAGTAGGGTTCTACAAAAAAAATGATTCTTGAAAGAAAAGTTGTTGAATTATACTAATTTCAAGTTGGGTACACTTATTCTGAGACACCCTGTATATTACAATTTCATAATGGTTCATGAAATTTATTTTATTTTCTAGAATTTCTAACTGATTTTAATTTTGTTTACGCAGATAGTTGATTTGTGGATTATCATAATTATGTAAATGATATATTCAAAACCCTTATTTTTTTCATTTTTGTATTTTTCAATTTTTACACAATACTAATCAAATATATTATATTTGTAGCTTTTCTATTTATTTCAATGCAATATAATGCTCAATGGGTGCTTAGAAACGCAAGGGGTGTGTGAGAAAAATACTTTAAGAACCACTGGGTTAGCCTCTAAGCACAAATCCATGTGTAATGAATGATTCAGGTTTGTTAATATTGTAAAGAAATTAAGAGGTATCTCCTGATCTTAGTTTTAAGGAATTGGATTAATGCACTAACGCATAAAATAATTTGAATACGCTGCACTAACTTTACTACGAGAGGACCATTACCGGCAATCAAAAACACATTAAATGCCATTAATTTTCTCGCCTACCTGCCATATCCAGTAGAGTAATTCTGAGAATCTGAATATCATTCTGATGTTAGGTATTACAATCTATGAATGTTAGATTAATGTCTTTTGTTCTAAACTAAATTTATTAGAAACATAATAGTACTTTGTCTATGCCGTTTGATGATAAAGCTCAAGATATGTATTATATAGGGTAAATATGAGTTATCAAACGGATCTACATTTTTGATCATATATTAAGAACCAATATACTTCAATATTTAACTATCCCTTCAGGTATCATGGATACAAATATATTATATATACATTTTTTATTATATTTTCTGTAATGTGGAACTATTAGATAAATCGGAGCTTGCACTAGAAAATTTGATCATACTATTTTTACCTATGAAACTGTTTTGGCATATTCACTGAAAATTTGAATTTAAATTACACAATTTTATTCTCAGCATTTTCTTATGACGAATAAAGTAGAATATGTACAAACTAATCAAAGTAATCAAGTATAGTAACAATTGAATCATATTTTGTAAACTATTATTTACTCTATGAATTATATAATTATGATATGATTATGATAATTTCCAAATGATTGCTATAATCTATTTAAGATATCATCAGACCCAAGCTAACAATGACGAGAGTTCCTCTTCCAAAACCAAAATGGAAGTCATTATAATTATAGTCTCTACCTCTTTGTCGTTCAGAATACAGATTTTTATACTCAGTTCAAGTGACTAACTTCGATGACACAATAACTATGGAAAGCGAATCCAGAATAAAATTCGTAACTTGGTGCGCATTCGAATAAATTGAAATGACGATTAATTGTTATATTAAGATACATTATGTAAAATTATTTATTACAATAAACTATGATCTATCAATTATTGAAGGTACAGTCATGTTTCATGTCAGATAAAAAATCGATTACTATTATTTTGTACATAAAGAATTTTACATTTAGTTGTATTACTTTACTTCTCCTATTATACAGAATTTATAATATATTTCAATTTTATTTTAATATAAATTCTCTCAATTCCACTTCAATAATCATCTAAAAGAGAAATTTATTATTCGATCATTTGTTAAAATATTTAGTAGATTCTGTTTCACACTTTATATATTTACGGTACGTTAAGTGACGTGTTTTCTGACAGTATCACATTTTGATATCGAATGAAATAAAAACCAATATCATCCATCAACTTAAATAATATATATATATATGGAAAATGTGAAGCTGTCCAACAACTTGCAATTTACCCCAGTCCCACCCTTTCTTTCTGACTAAGTTGATGATGAGGTGCGAATTTATTTATTTATTACCAGAGGGAATGTTTTATCGGACTAAAGGTTTGGATTTCATCCAACAAACTGAACCATAAAATTCCTAGACGGAAATACTGTTGAAAAGACTGCTATCATTAATTTGCTACTAAATATCTTATGCTCCCATAAATCGAAACTTGATATATCACATTAGTGAATCTATTTTTCGTGAAAAATGGTGACTTCTTTGAGTATTTAGTAATATGAAGTAATTATATGAATTAATATTCTCTATTAAAGTGAATTATTAGATCTCATTACAATAGACTTGACTTTCTTGAAAATAATTATATTGGAGAAAGAGACTAACTGATAGCGAGTAAAAGTAAGTTGAAAGAAGTATTTGTTTTGTGATTATCATCGCCAACTAGTGTTTACAATCCATAACAAATTAATTCCAATTTTATGGACACTGTGTCTTGGAATATTTATTTATACATTAAATTAATGTATACTATCATATGAATGATCTTTAACCGTGATTGATTGACATATTATATAATGTATTTTAATTGATCATGCTAATTTTGTTCATTTAGGTTTTAATGAATATATATTGAACAGTCACTGTGATCCGTTTGCTAATTATATTTATGCTACGGCAACCACACCAATAATAGTAAATGTGCAGGATCACAGTGACACATCTAATCAGTATTCTTCCGAGTCTCATTACATGTAGACACATGCCGTATTCTCAAGTGTTGAAGTTCAATAAAAAACTAGAGAACATAACTACAAAGGACTTCACCGCTGTAACAAAAGGGAAGTGTGATGAGTAGTAGTCCACGCAGTGTCTTTTATCACCACACGGAGCTTTCAACTATGATTGGCTAAGGAAGAGGCGAGGAGTGAGGCGGGACGATACAGGACAACGCATCTACAAATCATAAGCTGGCAGTCTTAGTATCGGAGGTTGGTTGTTATATAGGCATAGTATATTAGCAACTATTCGGTGACTGATCTATAGCTATTCATCTCAAACCCATATTAACTTCTTTTAAACTATTAACTTCTTATAAACTATTAACTTCTTATAAACTATTAACTTCTTATAAACTATTAACTTCTTATAAACTATTAACTTCTTATAAACTATTAACTTCTTATAAACTATTAACTTCTTATAAACTATTAACTTCTTATAAACTATTAACTTCTTATAAACTATTAACTTCTTATAAACTATTAACTTCCTATAAACTATTAACTTCCTATAAACTATTAACTTCCTATAAACTATTAACTTCCTATAAACTATTAACTTCCTATAAACTATTAACTTCTTATAAACTATTAACTTCTTATAAACTATTAACTTCTTATAAACTATTAACTTCTTATAAACTATTAACTTCTTATAAACTATTAACTTCTTATAAACTATTAACTTCTTATAAACTATTAACTTCTTATAAACTATTAACTTCTTATAAACTATTAACTTCTTATAAACTATTAACTTCTTATAAACTATTAACTTCTTATAAACTATTAACTTCTTATAAACTATTAACTTCTTATAAACTATTAAATTAAAATTCATTCAAATCTTCATCTAAACTTCAATTTTCATGTTTACTACTAATTAAAGTCCCTTGTAATTTAACGTTAGTTCATTCAAAATATCTAAATCTATTCTTTCTCATTCATAGTTTATGGACTCATCTCTTCTTTGCCACCTAGAGAGACAGCGATGAAGCAGACCCGTACATCAAAATCACATTCATTTAAATTCAGTAATCTATAAATACGTTGTAATCAAATACGTAAAATGTCAATTGAGATCTTGGCAAATTCAGATCTCTAAATAACTATAATTTACAATCCTAATGTAAATTTACAAATCCATATCAATAAATTATAGATTTCTCATTTTATTATTTCAAAATCCTTTGGTCCATTTTATTTATGAAACACTGATGGCAGTTTATTCTATGTAATTATTTTAACCACTGGCTTAAGAAACATAAGTGTGCCATTTTCATAGTACAAATCAAACTAAAGAGTAATATTTAGGTTGCTTCATCGTAATAAGACTAGATTTCTTAGCATACATCAAACAAAAGAACTAGAGTTAGGTTCCTTCATATTGAAATTGTCTATATGAGGGAATAGATTAATCATTATCCTCCCAAACAAATTCATATGTTGATTTATGGAAAGTGGTTCGATGGGTCAAAGCAATTGGTCAATTTATAAAAACAGAAGAAGTAATCAATGGATGTATATTCATTGAATTTTATTTTAAAGGATATTTGCATACTGAATTAGAGCAGATAATCGTTGAGCGTATATTTCGACGCAGCTTAAATCTGTTTCAATGTTTTCGTGTCGTTCACCTATATCTTCGACCCAATCGCTCTCAAAATCAAACAAAGTGGTTCTTGCATAATAACAAAATGTCCTATATTTCTGTCAATTTGGTTGAATACTTTTTATTTATAAATGACCTTGACCTATGATCCATTCGTTCCCAAAGTCATTCAAAGGTTCCTTATTACTTTTCAATTATCGTAACTCCAATTTTAAAGAAGAGTATACGATCTAGACTTGAGAACCAAAGACCCATATGAGTCCTTAAGTAATATAGGCAAGATATTTGACTCTTTTATTCATGAATGTATAACTAACTATTTTGTAAACGGAAGCATTTTAGCTGAAAACCAGTATTACCAGAATTTTGATGATGGTTACTACTGTACATATATTAGGGTGGATCGTTTTGATTTTTTTTTTCTATTTTGCCTTAGCTACCATGATAAAAATTGGCACATGGGTGAAATAACACGGTATGAAAAATCTAAGCCCAATCGGTTAACATCTTCTGCTCCCTGGGGAGGGGAGACTTTTGGAAAATAAGCTGGAAACCCCCCATTTTCTAATGTGACATTAAACTGGGTTCTCGATATCTTTAAGAAATGGTATAACGACATGCATGTTGATAAATGTCTGAGAAGTTCATTTTTAGCAATAACAAAGTTCTACGTAAAATTCTTTTGCCCCCGGGGGGGTTGGGGAAAAATGTTATATTGTTGAGAAAATAGCTCAATAATATAGGGAAAAAGGAAAATTATTAATGTCAAATGTTGTTTTGTGTAGGTCAGATCAATTGTATTATGATCTGATTGGTTTAATGAGGTTCATATTGTTTTAATTTATTTCATCACATAATAATGTTTTCTACCATCAACCCCTGTGAGGGCCTGCAAAATGAATATTGTAACACGCTTTCATGATTTTTTGAAAATATAATATATATACTTGTATTATGAGCATTTTTTCAAATATACAGGGTGTGTCAAAAGAAACATAATGCAAGTTTAAGTTTGTATATTTCAAAAACTATTAAAAATACATGATTTTGTCAGATATCTGTTTCATTGTTAAATCCTTCCCTGTGAATGTTATAAGGATTTTAGTGATGTGAAGTGAAAATGGCTTTTGCGGAAATAGTTAGAAAACTTAAGAAATATTTGTTTCTCATCTTTGCTTGTTAATTTTACTTTACATGGATAAATATTGTTTGGCGTATACCAATGGATGTGTAAATATCAAATGAAGATTTTTATGATGAAAAATATCGAAAAGTCAATTTGTTAATATTTTAGAACAGTTTTAGTGAGGACTGGCGCGCACGGAGCAGTACCTACGTTACTAAGCAAACTTTTAAAGGCTAGGTTACTAGGGTTAAGATACATACTCTAACGATGTTAACTTTTTATTGAGCAATAACCAAAATATCTCATATGCAAACGACACGGCAGTTGTCTATGTTCACGAAGATTTAGAGATACTGACTGAACAAGTAAATGACAAACTATCCCTATTGATCGACTAGAGCTATTGAAACAAAATTGTCATCAATCCTACAGAATCTCAATAGGTCCTGTTGAATAACAAACATGCACCCATGGAACAAATTAGTAAGCTTGGTAATGAAACTGTTGGAAATGTTAAAAGTGGTGAGTATTTGGGAATATACAGGGTGTCCCAAAAAAAAACGATAACGAAGTTTCGAATGCTTTAATTCTAAAACTATTAAACCTACAAAAAATTGGAAAATCACATTTTGTTTCTCAACATTTTTTTCATCTCTGTACAAAATTTCAGCTGAATTTATCCAATAGTTTCCAATGAGCAGTATTTTTAGTGACCGATACTGAAAACATGTTTGCGCACTTTTGTTTGCAGTAGGATCAAACAAAAGTGTTATGCGCACAGGAGCACCGTCCTGAATCCACCAGGTTCAATTGATTCAGTTTTCATGTGTTTCTAAAAGTCTGGGAACGATCCTGTTATTTATTAGAACAAGGTATTCAACTTCATCTAAAAGATTTTTTGTGAAAATAAGAACCGATGACACGTCCATTGCCACCAAATCCCATCCACACAGACCATTTCTCTTTCGAAATTCTTACGTCAAAGTTGAGATTAGGAGTTTGATTCTTTGGTGCATATGTGCGAACGTTGTGACTATTTAATTTGACATTTAAATGAAAAGCGTCTTGCCTCAAAGTAAACCTCAATATCATCCATAAATTGAACATTTCTTTGCAAAAACCATTGAGGAAAATTCATCTGCCATGGAAGATCGGGATGTCTACAGTGTAGACTGTACAACAATTGTAACCATTTATATACTTTTAATAAATTTCTTTCCAAAAAGCCTTATAAGCATCATATGGGATTGTTGTGGTTGAGGAAAATTTATATGTAATAATGTAGTTAGTCATGACAATCGTGTAATTATTACAGATGTACGTATTTCATCCAGAAATAAATTTTATCATCATTTATTTATTTATCTTTATCAATCGTACCATCAATTTTCAGCCGATTTGATTGAATAACTTTTTGTTATGACAATAACAAAATTAGAAACATATTTTTTCCTATTTTGTACTTAATATAGCCTCCCGCCATTTTACGAGGGTAATGATAATCTTAAAAGTGAGAAATGTATTAGATATAAGAGGAAAATTCTTTTTAGTAGTTTATACGATGGTTTAGAACTACTTGACCATTATTTATAATTAAATATTGGTTAACTCTGTGAGATATTAAATTTTTATAGGGAAAATACTATTATACGTACATAGTGTTTGTTAGTTGAAATCACATTTTTGATCAAATAGAATTTCATAGATACCAAGTTTTGAAAATTGTAGGTATGATTGATATGAGAATTTTTCTAAATTGTATGGAGAACAAAATTAAAATTAAAATTACTGAACACTATTTAGATAACAGTAGAATATTATATGACTATGAGAGACCTTGAAATTACAATATATAGTTCGTATATAAAAATATGTTTGAATCATATTTTAAAACATTTACTTTATCTATGCATAAATCCAAAATATATTGATGGTTTTTCCACATTAAACCAGTGACCTAAATAACTAAAATAATCGCTATATTTCATGGATATTTTCTTACTTTTAAAATCCGATTTCTTCGAGATATCAAATTTTTTTTTCTATAATTGGTAAAAAATCATTTGTATTCATAATTTTTTCTCGAGAAAAATAAATGTATAATATTTATTTCAAGCCAATATATTTTCATCAGAGATCTTGTAGCTTTATTTTGAAAAGATGAAAATTAATTTTCTTCATTAAATCATTACATAGAATATGATATACGTTACTATTTGGAATATTTTAACGATTAAACATTGTTTACTACAAACTGCATTATCCCTTTGATAATAAAAGGATAGAATTTCATCAAATTCACTATAATTTTCTAACGAATAGTTTTTATGTATAAAAAAATATACCATTAAATATGGACTTTGTTTGCATTACATGTCTTGTTTTCTTCAGTAATTTTTTACGTTACAATTTACACTTACCTTGTAGTTTGAATGAATAGCGTGAATGTTTATCTCTCCCACTAAATGAAAGGAGTTGTCTTAGGAAGGCTTCATTTAGGTTCACCTTTTCATTTATGCACATTATACAAATTGGTATTCTAATTTTGATATATCATGCGATTTAAATTAATTTTACAATAATTTTCTAATAATTGATGAAACTAAACTAAAAAATATTTAAGAAATAAATTGATTCTTCCCTGAAAGTTTGTGCTTCAAATTTCATACACTCCTATATAACACCATCTCATGTAGATAATTTCACCAAATTTCATTTCTTTCCCACTAATTTTCAGTATTTAGCTCTAATCCAATCATAAGAATTTCAGTTTACAAATCTGCTCGTATCCGGAGATCAGATTTTAGTGCACAATTAAATTTTACGTTAATGATATTGCTCTATTGTGCAGAATCTTTTTAATTATAATCATTAGCATGAAATAAGGAAAGAAACGGTATTATATCTTAATCTCACATATTGCTAGAAAGATTTAATTACAGTAATGTTAGTTTTAATTTACAGTGGATTTACCTTGAACGACCTTATTGCTAAAATAATATAATAGAAAAAGAAGCTTCGATAGCTACGATGAGAGATATATTTGCTAATTTATTGTTACCACCGCAAACTAATTATAGTAATAGCTTATAAAATATACTGGGTAGATATCATATTCATTAATTGAATATGTATAATTACGTGCACGGACATTTCGTCCACGGACAATTCGTCCACGAATAGCTTTATTTTGTATTATATTCATTGTGTGCATTTATTTTATATATGTCGTATATTATTTATATATATTTTGCAATATAAAAGTGTTTAACACCCGTATGTGATGGTAATTAGAAATGAATGTTCTTGCCTAAATTCTTATTGCAATCTTTTTATCCTGTTGGCCGGCATTATTAAAATGAAAAAAGTGAAATCTTTTTAATGATATACAGACAGGCCTTACTTTTATCACATCCGATTCTTAAAAAATCTGTAAAAATTACCTGGCACGTTTCGATGTTATTACAGTACATAAACATAAGACATTTTTTGTGGTGTTTATTTCACAGTAACTACAATAATCATCAATAGTAGTATTCAGATTAGCTAGCTATAGGTAATTAGATGCGCTAATGGTTCAGAAATTAGTATTTAGAAGCAGAATATTTTTAACAGTGATTACCTAAATTACATACATAATAATGTGCAGGTATATAATATACTACTAAAAAATGATACACAAAATTAGCTAGATATTAGTTCTTTTTAGTGTTACGTTAAATTATATAAACGTAAAAACGTTCGTATTATTGGATTGATTTTTTCATATTTTCGGACTTATATATATATTATAATAATTATTATTTACCTCTATTGTAATTACTTTAATTCCTAAGTATCCATATATTTATTATTGTTAGTACCCTGCTATTTCAGTTCTAAACTTTAGATAAACATAATTCATCAATTAATGCAAAATATTAAACGAGGTAAATAACTTAAAAATACAGTCAACCCGTTTAGCATATTTAATTTTATAACTGTAATCGATAGATAAATATTTTTATTTGTTAATTCATATGTGGCTTAAATCACTATTGTATTCTTGTATATAAATACCTGCCTATTAATGTAATAGTAAAAAATAATATAAAATATATGCCATAAACACTTTAAGATAGAAAATAAAACCATTCGTGGACGAAATGTCAGTGGACGAAAGGTCCGTTGGACGAAATGTCCGTGGACGAGATGTCCGAGGACGAGATGTCCGAGGACGAAATGTCCGTGAACGAGATGTATTAGACCTGCATAATTATCCATGGATGTTTAATTATCATCATGTCCAAAAATTCAATATGAAACATATTAGATATTGATAGCTTCTGCTATTATAGATCGTTGTCAATTTAAATATGTAAATATATGAAATCGTCCTCCAACTGCATAAGCATCCGTTATTAAGAACCAGAAATCCTTTAATGAGTAGAACACAATTTGTATCCCTTACTGCCCAATATTTGCTATCCTTAGTAATGTTTCTGTTAACATAAAAAATGGATTTAGTAGAAAGGAACTTTGAACAGTTTGTCTACCAGAAGGTTCGAAAGGCTAAAATGGACTTTACAAGGGATATTTAGTTCACTGTGAAATGAATTTCATATATTAACCGATAATTCAATATATCAGGACATGTTATTTTAAGTTGTATATTTCATATCCCCATCAAAATGAGGATTCTAATTCAATAATTTGAACAGAAAGAACTTCAAATTTTGAAATATTAAGTATAACTGTGAAATTATATTTAATTCTTAATCATTTCAACGTTATTATTCAGATTTATAATTATACTTTAATTTACGTCTTGATATCAACAAAATATATAAATTTCATCCAGAGTTATATTTTATATTGACTAACAGAGTTCACTCTCTTCGTCATGTAGACATGTACCAACAAAGAAATCTACTATTTTGCCACATATATCCACTATTTATTAACTATGCATAAATGTTTTCATAAGTCTTGATGTTGGTTATGAAATATGACTCTCGATATCCTCTGAACTGGCTGCCATTTGTATTTTATTCCATACATGTTCTCTTCATTGGTAATTCATGTTGTCTACTCCAAAATATTATCATATTGGAAACGTCAAATACTGCTAAGAGATTCTATCTATTTCTTAAGAAACATTCTAACTGAATTTCACTCGAAAATTGTTTCAAAATAACAAAACTCTCGTGTTTGCTCGATCTATTTGCTGTTTCATTGCAAGGTTTGAGTTATGTCCATAAGTCTTGTAGTTAAAACAATCTTAACCCTAGTAAATAGTAATACTAGTTACCATGCAATTATTATAAAATATGACTGGGAACCAATTGATTGAGGATCGAATGGTACAGGGATCAAATGAACGGAGATCAATGGACCGGTATCCGGAAAAAATATCTTGATTGTATAAAATATCTTGATTGTATTATTTTAATTGTTTACTACTTCTACAAATTCATGATCAATTTATAAAAGTTAACTATAATAATTATTCAACATACCATAAGTACACGAATAATAATTATCCAATGATAAGTTGCACCTGAACTGAATTTCGAAAACAAATTGTTTGAAAATCATATAAAGTCAGTTAGAACTCCTGATTGATGACAAAAGTTTCACGAACTATAATTTGTTGCCCAATAATGCCATTCCAAGGAGAAAAGCTCCGGCTCGGGACTTAGCTTAGAAAGGAATTGATTTCTTGCCGTGATCTGCACTCCTATTTGTTTCGCTAATAATTCGATAATAAAAATATTCATTTTCTTACTTCTGTATACAATATTTCACCTAATAAAAGCTAGCTCAAAATATAATCTGAATTAAACAGAAACAAAAAAATATATAGAAATAACTTTTCCATTGAGCCGCGAACTTATCTTCTCAGTAAATATTTATATATAGAATTTCCAATGAATATAAAGAAGAGGGAAAAGTAATTCCTTATCTCGAAAAATAATTTCTAAATAATGCAGTGTCAGCAGTTCATGAGCTTCCAATGATTATTTAAAATATTTATTGAGACAATTCTTAAGAAACAATTTATTACAAAAGTTTACCAAAGACTGGAATAAATCATATTGATTTTATTGGTAATCGATAATTCTTGAATTTGGTAAAATACAATAATTAATTTGCTAGACTTTGTTTTTGACTAGAAATAACAATTCATCGGACATTTTATGCAAATTCATTTTTTTCGCATCCGACAAAGGACCAATCATTGCTGTACTATTTTCATTAGCGGTTCTAAAGATGCCAATCATACATCCAGAGTGTCAGCTTATTACCCTTAAATTAGACCTACAAATTATCAAAAATCAACACCAACAGTAAATCAAATAAGAAAATATGAAACGGCAGATATTCAGCCAATTTTAACCACAGTCAATCACTTAATTAAAATCTGAACTGTCACATAGAAGACCAGTCGATTTGGAATGGTCGTTCCATAATGAATTTTACTTTGAATCTTAATTTGTACATTTATATTCAATTATTGGAATCACACGGAGAGATTGTGTTGATGAATATTAATCGATTAAATTTGAAGTTTATTCAGTTACATGCAGTCCTGCAGGCTTCAAATTGAAGAAACTTATTATTGAAATATATCAAAACTAAAATTGTGAACAACGATTCAAATTGAGGGAACTTTTGACCACTGTGAATAAAATGCATAGCATCTTCACTTTGTGATTATAACTGATTTTTTTTTTTACTTTTTTAAATAAACTATATATATGTATACTAAGCAATTTCATTATGATACTAACCCTTTAGTGAGCAATTTGTCTTAAACTCATAATTCATGCATATAATTGTTACTTGGCCCTGTTGAAGACATTTTTATTTGAAGGTGTTTTTACTTTAAAAATCGTGGTATATCCATAAATTCTGTTTTAAAATGTATCCTGATCGGGCTACTTGCATGTTACTTTGGTGAGAAAATGTATCCCGTATGGGATGCATGATATGTTCACAGAGGAAGATTCTCTTAATCACCATATCTTCTTTTAGGTTCGTTTCATATTTATTAAATTCAAAAATGGTTGTGATGGGAACTATAAAGTACACGCCTTCAGTACTCAAATTGCATAAGCAAAATATTGTACAAATTTCTGTCATAATATTATTGAGGAAGACTCAGCTCTATTTCTTTCATGACTATTTCTTCATCTTTCTAATGGGTAGGACTCTGTCGAATATTTTGGGAATGCCTAGTGATGGAAGTGGAAAGAGATAGAATCAAAAAGAATCCATCCGATAAACTTATAAAGCAATACTCTGGTCTATATTGTTGAAATGAATGAAAACATTATCAATATGAATCTTCATACAGACAGAGCATCTGCTCCCTGTGAGGATCTATACTTTCGGGAATATATTATGTATGGGATTTGTGTAGATACTGATGGAACAAGCATGAAGCCAATTCGGGATACGCCAATTACAACTACAGTTTTTTCGTGTTTTGAGAATTATCACTTTAATTTCCGGTATACAATTTGCAAGTACCAGAATTAACCTATATGTTGGTATAATGTGTCAGACAAGCAGCTTTTGCTTGAAAAAAATAGGTACCTTATTGTATGGTATGGAGTCTCACTATAATATGTATAATGTAAGTTACTTCACTAATAACTTTGCCCATTATCTAACTTTAACATTGTCGTATAAGTATTACGTAACTAAAATTTAAAAAAATAAAATTTCCACTTATAATATATTGTACAAAATTACCATGAATTTTTCCTTTAATTTTAAAACTTTTTGTATTCAGAGGTTTTTCTAATAATCGTCAAAAAATAAACTCTAGAGCAATAACTTGGGAATTTAGAATTACACATTTCTATTAGAGTTATCTATATTAAAGTTTTCACCTATTCTTCATACTACATATGTATATTTCACTTCCTCTTCAAAATCATGCATAGTATTTTCCAGAAAAAATGTTACTGTTTAGTCTATTGTATACCATAAAACAGAAAACAATTTATTGACTACTCAGTTTGTTGCTACACCAAGCAGCAGCCGAGTTAATTTCCCATAACACCATCAAATTTACCTGTGCATTTTTAACCCTGGAATTACCAGAGTGCCTGGGAGGTTTTTTCAGGAGAAATTATAACTTTTTGATGTTAAATCTTGACTTGAGTAGCTGAAAATCTGGGACTTTCATAGTTTAACCTATTTAAGCAAAATCTATGAAAATTATGCAACATTTTTAGATTTAATTTAGTTCTACAATATTTTATTATAATGGGTATATCTAGACCATTGGTGAAATACATGCGCTGTTGCTTCACATTGCAATTTTCACCAAAAATTTGGTAATATCCCTATAAGTGATATTAAGAGTGTGATGAAAAATGTGACACATAAGTGATTGTACTTCACACGGGCTCCACTGGGCCACTTTATCAAAAGTGATGTAAAAACAAAATAGAACAAATTCTATTGCATTATTTTCACTGATAATTATACGATGAAAAAATACGGAATAGGCAATGAATTTCAAAAAGTTCCAACAACTCAAGTCAATTAGTTTTCAAATAATTATGTATCAATATTTCGAATAAGACCGTGCCTTTGAGACCCGCTTATCGTTTAAGGGTTAAACTATGTTTTGCTCTCAGTAATTTATCTGACGGATCTCTATTCTCCATAAAATGATTGAATATTTATTGAAATCATCCTTTTCAATCATTTACTATACATTCCGTAGTAGAAATTTGTAATTAATTATAATGATAATTACTAATTTTGAATTTCTAATTTCGTAATAGAAATTAAGGATTTTCCATATAGGTAACTATTAATTTATACTACGGAATGGATAGTTATTTATTGACTTAATAAGGGATAGTGACCAAGAATTCCTACATTTAATCAAGCTCAAAGATGTTGGAAAGTGGGTATTGACATACAATAGTTCAAGATAAGTAAATAAGAAATTTCTCGGGGTCGGATTGGAAAATTTAACTTGGCTAACACCCACTTTCCGACAACTGCGGCGAATCTCAATATGAGGTAAAGTTTTTCGTTATTTTCAATTAGAAATATTATATTTTATTCTTGAGGTCTAACAGGTAATAACCCAAGCAACCACAGTTAATGGGGCCAATGTGGGCACTAGGTACCATTCAAGCCCGTAATCTGATGACAAATCATATTGGTACTGTGTGGTTATTTGCAAAATGGGCCAACGTGGTGACAGCATGGGCTACTAATGTTGAAACAATCTTGACCCAAGATGTTGTCGAGGTTGATGGGGCCAAGGTCGTAAAAGAACTGGCAAGCTGTATTGAAATCAACTTGGTACTAGGTGGTTTCCATGTGACATATGACACTACCACATTGGTACTGTGTGGTCATTTACAAACTGGGCCCACATGGTGACAGCATGGGTGGCTAATGTTGAAACCATCTTGGTATAAGATGATGCCGAGGATGATGGGGCCAGGGTCGAAAAAGCAATGGCAACCAATATTGAAATTACTTTGGTACTAGGTGGTTTCCATGTGCTAAATATGGCACTACCATATTGGACCCACCTGGTCACAATAAATAAATCATAAGGTTTAATAAATTACTTTTGAAGCCTTGAATAGATTAATAATAGAGAATTGTTATCAATAAAATGAATATCATAATGATTAAGATAAATAAAAATCATCTTCTAGTTTTTCATTTATTTATTCATAGATCGTTACAACAGAAGAGTAGAACAAACTTAAAAACCCTATCCATTAAAAAGGTGATTCAACAGTTACATCAAACAATACATCTAGCTTTATATCATAAGTATAAAGAGTTATTATAATATAGTATAGAATAGTTATATATGATATTACAACTAACATGACTATAATAAAAAGCTGACTATAACTCTGAGATCAAAACAAAATTTATTATCTATGGAAATCGTCTCAATCGAATTACATAGCTAAGAAATACAAGAATACAATAATTCAGTGAGAGGTCTAATAATTTACCCTTGGCTATGGGTTCGTTCACATTCTGTTGCGCCTATCTTTCCTTCCGTTATTGCAGTAACTGCCTCGTCTATACCTATCAAAATTTAAAGCTTTTCTTATGGCGATGGTAATGACCTCTACCCTGAAAAAGAAAATATTAATTACTCAATCAATTCTAAATATCACTTGCAGAGTTCCGTAGCTGTATTTATTTCAGTTACATTAATTACCTATATTTAAATATTTACTATACTTGCAAGCAAATTTTGTAGTTATCTGAAATGAACAAAGTACGTGTATCCAAATTTTTTGTAACTCACAGGTTATCTCCGTAACTATTTTTAAATTAAATAATAGGTGCCTACATACATAGATAGTGGTTATATACTTTCAGAAATCGAATCGCATTTCAAATTTAAATTATTATATTTAAAGAGAAATTTGAATTAATATTTCATGGTAAGTTCCGAGTTATCGGACGTTTTCACGTTTTCGATCAAGTTTGAAAAATTATTATCATTTAATCTTCAAGTTGCTGTAGTACTTTATTTCTATAAAGATCGAGAAAAAGTGACACCGTAAGATAAATTAATAACTCGAAAATTACCCTAGGTACATATATTTAGCCATAGGCTAAAGAAAATATTATTCAGCTCGGTGCCTAATTAGGTACTGCACCTATAGAAGCAGGCAATAACTATATCGAATACACTATATAAAATAACTTTAAGATAACTATAAGTATATTTAAAAAACTTCAACTCACCATTTTATAACTTTAAATAGGCCGCAGGGTGCAGTTTTGAAGAATTTCCTTAATTAATTAAGAGAATTAAAATACTAATACCTCCTCCAACGAAAAGCACTAACAAACTACCTGAATTTTAAAATTTCACTATGTATAACCGAAAATACAAAGCAGGCTCATACCGGAAACAAATAAGTTCACTTATTCAGTTTACGATTGCATATTATCCTCTATTCGTAATTTATCATATAAATATTTTGAAAATGTATTAAGTTTGTCACAATTAGCTAACAGTAGCTAATTAAAACAAATAGCCAAGCTTCATAGAAACTAGCATCTGGCAACCACGCTATAAAATCACTCAGTGCCACTCACCCTTCGTTATCATTTTACACATCATATAGCTTATTTACTTATACTTTATATTAAAATTGTGTTATTTAAAAAATATAAATTTTAAACCTTGAAACTAAAACTTTAACTCTTTATCGTTCCTGTGATCATCTTCGTCTAGTTACTTAAACTTAGTATTAAAAAAATAGTTTTGCTGAACGATTAATAATTTAATATTAATTTGAAGACATTTTATAAATTGCGATTGATTGAATCTTCCCTATTCCAGGAAATGGTCTTTCCAATATGTTAATAAAGCTTCCCCCATATAATATTGATACGCTATATAGTAATCAGGTTGGGCCAATATGACAATTCAATGGGATGGATTTGCAACATTGAACCAATCTTCTCCCAAGGAAACATTCCATCAGAGTGGAAAACCACATTATCCCTTTTGTAATTTCTTGGCTACTTTTTAGTCTGCCATCTCTTGCCCATCTAACCATCTAGTGCCCATGTCGGCACAATGTGTCATGGTTGCTTGGGAACTCTACTTAAAATATTATCACAAATATAAAGTTAACACATCTGTGCATTTTATATAAATTCAGGAGACCACTTTGACGATGATTAAGTAATCGCAGAGCTCAAAATTCCAGTTCACATTAGAAAGACAAAAAGTATATGATAATTGCAATTTTAGTTTTATTATATGTCTTTTCTTATATGGTCGAAAATGAGAAACCATCAGATATAACAGAATTTACCCAATGATCAACCAACAATCAATATTTCCTTTAATCTTCGAACGAAACCATCTATAATTCAAGCACAAAATTACCTCTGAGATAAAAACTTGAATCAATAACAAAATAGAAAAAAAAAACTTTGCTGCTATATCAAATGCATAATCAACATATTAAAATATCTTGATCAATATTTGGCTAATCATTATACTTTTCCACTTTTTTCCCTCCTTTGAATGGATATAACTCAATCAAATGCCAAAACATCAATAGGATATCCTATTCAGTAGATCTTCTCATTTAACTTTCTATCGTCCCAATGTGGATAGTAATTTTAGTGATTGGTTGGGGGGTAACTTTAGCAATTCATTTTTTCTTTCAACCCCTGACTGCCAATGTGGTTCACAAAGTTGTGTTATCACTGAAAGATAAATCTTGTGCAGTTGATCAGGTTCCAGTACGGGTTTTTAAGTACATATCTGAGATAATCTCACCAATTCTTTCAATTCTAATTAATAGATCTGTAATTAATGGTATATTCCCTGAATCTCTTAAGGTAGCTAGAGTTGTACCTCTGTATAAGAGTGGAGGTCGTGATGATTGTGGTAACTATAGACCTGTGTCAGTTTTGTCAATTATTAGTAAGATATTTGAAAAGGCATTTCATTTACAGTTGTATAAATATTTTGAAACTAAAGGAATCTTTTCTGCTGATCAGTATGGATTCAGGGCCAATAGGTCTACATCACAATCATGCACGGGCCTCTTGCAATATTTGTATGATAATTTAGATAGGGGTAATAACGTTTTGTCCATTTTCCTAGATTTCAAGAAAGCCTTCGACTCGGTTAACCATGACATTCTGTTGTATAAATTACATCATTATGGAGTGCGAGGTTTTATTTGGAAGTGGCTGAGGTCTTATTTAACTAGTCGTTTCCAGTATGTTAATATAAATAATGCTAATTCTTCTGGAAGAATTGTTACACATGGTGTTCCACAGGGTTCAATTCTGGGGCCATTTCTTTTTCTGGTTATGATAAACGATTTTCCTAACACGTCAACTTCATTTAGGTTTAATTTGTTTGCTGATGACAGTACCATGATGTATAGTGTTGATCCAAAGGATTATAGAAATGTAAATGTGGTAGTCAATAATAACCTTGATCAGGTGTATAGTTGGTTATGTTCTAATAAAATCAGGGTAAATGTGAATAAAACTAAATACATCGTATTTTCATATAGAAACAGTATAGAAATACCTCAAATTAAACTAGGACCAGATGTTCTGGAACAAACTATGAGCACAAGATTTCTTGAGCTATATTTAGATGAGAAACTGAAGTTTAAGGTGCATATTGATTATATAGCGAGTAAGATTTCAAAGTCTCTCGGCATACTGAATAGAGTTAAGCATTTTTTGCCAACTACTGTAATGAAAAACTTATATTTCTCATTAATATATCCTTATCTGATATACGCTATTGAATCATGGTTTAGTGCACCCAAGTGCTTTTCTGACAAGATATTCATCCTACAAAAGAGGTCTATAAGGGGGATATATAACTTACCGTATAATACTCATACGACTCCTTATTTTGAGATGGCTAATCTTTTAACTGTTCCTTGTCTTTACAAGAGGAGTATTTTACTGTACATGTTTAAAACACTCAATACTGGTTATGATTCCAAACTTCTGAATGTGTTTGTACGCAATGGTGATGTACACTCGGTTAATACTCGTCATAGAGAGAATTTTGTATTGCCTAGATGTAGAAGAACCATTTCGCAAAATAGTATTTTGTTTAGAGGATCTGAATTGTGGAATGGGCTCTCAGTAGATGTGAGGAAGACTAAATCGTTATCAACCTTCAAAAAGTGTGTCAGTGATATGTACTGTGGCCTGTAGTGTGACGTCATATGTTTTAATAATTATTATATGTAAGCGTATCTTGTAAGCAGCATTGTATTGTAGTTGTGTTTCTTGAACTGTTTTTGATTTTTTGTCTTCCCATTATCCTGTTTCTCTGTCTGTTCTGTGCATACCATCCTTTAATAAGTTTCACACGTTGAAACTATCAATTTGTAAATGTATTTTTATTCATTTATTAGATAGGTTGCCCTAAAAGCCATTGAGCTTAAAGGGCCGTGGAAATAAATAAAATTTAAATATGCTTGTTTTGTGTATTTTTTTTATGTTTTAGAATGCCTTAGTGTATTGTATTGCTTTTTTTTCTTCTTTCTTTCTTCACGAATAAATTGTTTCATTGTTTCATTGTTTCATATCATCAAAGATATTCAAAATATCCCACAGGAGATTCCTGCATTTATTGAAGTAAGAAGATTGTTAAATTGCAATATATTGGAGTGTTTTTACCTAGTTTGGATCAGACTAAAATTGAGCAGTCGACGCTTCTATTCCCAAAATAGATCTTGATGTGCCGTAATGGTTCTAAGTTTTATTCAATCTAAATCGTATAAAGTGGAGGAATTCTTGATTTTCTCAATGATGAATATAATTTCTGTAAAGAGTGGATGCAGCTTATTCGAAGGCTGTATGAGGACCTACTAGCCCTCATTTCGCATTGTGTATCTCAAATAGGATCGGCAGTTTTAAAAGGAGATTAAAACGCTATATTTATAGGTTGGGTAGATAAAAAACTACAATGAATTAAAACAATGAGCTTTCTACCAAATGAGACTGTTATGACAGTGTCATAAAAGAGAGTGTAATGTCTCATCTTATTTTCTGTACTTTCTAACTTTCTTTATTGGTATCCATCTGCATCAAAACCATTTTTTCGCATTGGACATTACTGAATTATAAAATGTGACTTCAAACAAATATTTGAGCTTAAAACAACCATCAAATATATTAAATGTTGTGCGCATTGAAAGGTTACAAGGACTATCAATAATTGATATTTGATAAAAAAATATTCACATTGAAGGGTTCTAACAAGAACTAATAGTTGAAAATAAAGTTTCTGTGAAGAGTTAAAACATCATCCAGTAGATGTAAATATAGAGTACAATCAAGGGTTAAAAAAACCAGCATTTTATTTTAATAATGAGCGCAGTGAAGGGTTACAATTATGTAACTCTTTTACTGTTGTAGAATCTTCTATGCAATTGAAGAATTTTTCCTCAAGTTCTAAAAAATGCCGCAGAATTTCCATCTAATTCCATAAATCTCCCTCCATGTGACAGAAGTAATCACTCCAAGGAGAAAAAGTCAATTGATACACTTTTTCAGCGAGGATCAATGGCTTCCTTCCAGTGTTTTTCAACATAGCCAACCATCTGAAAACAATTGACTGGTCCAATGTCCATCTATTTATTTCTATGAGAAATAATGTTTTTTTCCTGAACGAATTTACTGATCAGTGATCACGGCAATTGTAGATTATTTTTGTCTAAATGTTGAAACCAGATTAAAGATATTTTTTTTTTAATAAATCACATAACTATCTTTCCATTATCAAATAAAATATATTTTTCATTTTCATTGACTCTTAATAAATGCTATCCAAACTATGATGATAATAAATAAATAGTAAAACTAATATAAAACATTCATTTCTATTCATTTTCTATTAAAAAAGTGATTTTTTTTCGTGCTGATGCCATGCTTTTCTATATGAATGAGCATCAAAAAATGACAAATAAATACAAAAAAGAACCATACAAGCAATTAAGTATAATATTATACCCAATTTACCTTAATATTAAACCAGAAATGTTTACATATATAATTTGCTTCAGTAATAATCACGATACATTAAATAGAAATGCATATTACCTTCGCAATTTTGCCACAGGTTGTATTTTACCCGGCATTTATTCATCATCTTGTTATTCACAAATTGCCTGAAATTTGGTGAAACGATTGGTCAATGGGCAAGATCATGTCATTTATAACACAAAAAGTATTGAACTATGTTGCATGAAACTTGGTGAGACGATTGTCAATATACAGGGTGACCCCAAAAAAAGATACCCAAATTTCGATGACTGTAATTCAAAAACTAATAAACTTACAAAATATCGGTAAATTAAATTTTGTTCCTCAAGCTTTTTTCTATCTCTCTGAAAAATTACAGATGAATCGATTGAACTATTTTCTTTAAGCAGTATTTTTAGTGACCAATACTAAAAACCTGTTTGCGCTCTTTCAGTAAAATACTTATTTCATAGTTCGAATTGTTCAAGTAGCACTTACAGAAAATTTGCAAATCACTGCTGTAAAAAGTGGTTATATGTTACTAAATTTACATTCAACAAAATTGTAACTTGGGATTTGAAATGAAATTTTTACGAGATGCACGATCGAAACAAACACCTCGATACCAATTTTCCTTTGATTCTTAATTTTGCTCAATGTTATTTTCAAAGAAATGTCTGGTTTGTGGACGATAGTGTGATTGGCGATGAAATCGCTTCTCATTTGGATGGTAAAATAAATAGTCATAACGTTCGTACATATGTACCGAAGAGCCAACTCCTACTTTCAACTTTGACGTAGAAATTTCATGAGAGAAATTATATCTGTGCGGATGGGACTTAGTGACAATGGCCGTGTAGTCGGTCCTTATTTAAAAAACAACTTAAATGGAGTTGAAAACCTTGATCCAATATATTACGGGATCGTTCAAAGACTTCGAGAAACACATAGAAACAGAATTAATCGAACTTGGTGGGTTCAGGGCAGTGCTCCTGAGCACAGAGCTATTGCTGTAATGAAAAACTAAATGAGCTATTCGGCAATAGGCATTATCGCCTTGAATCACCGTAACGATTGACCCACCAGATCGTCTGAAACGAATAATATGAGGATAAGTTTGATTTTTTTTAGTGACACTTTAATAAACGCTTTTTATTATTATAATAACGATTTTTTACTAAACCATTTTAATAAGCTGTTGAAAGTTATTAACAATAAGGTTTTAATATCCTAAAATTTGAAGTTAAAGAAAAGTGCGCAAACAGGTTTTTGGTATCGGTCACTAAAAATACAACTCAAAGGAAACGATTGAATCAATCCATCTAAAATTTTGGAAAGATATAGAACAAATGTTGAGAAACAAAATGTGATTTTCGAATTTTTTATTAGTTTAATAGTTTTTGAATTACAGCCCTTGAAATTTGGGTATCGGTTTTTTTGGGACACCTAGTGTACAGGAACCATTTGGTTAAATTTTTGGAGCAATCGGATTAAATGTCAAAGATCAAGATCAGGACCATTTATAACTCAATATATAAGTCAAAAAGTATTCAACCAAATTGTCTGAAATTTAATGGGACGATTGGTCAATGTCCAGATACCATATGGTAAACTTTTGTGAGCGACCCGGTCAAATGTCAAGGTCATTTATAACGCAATAACTCATAAAGTATTGAACCGTGTCGCATGAAACTTGGTGTGACGATAGATCATAATCCAGTTACCAGTTTTTTAGATTGTAATAGAGAAAGGGCCAAAGCGGCAGCGAAGGATATATGCACTCTATTGAGTGCACATAATCTAGTTCCAATTGTCATATCTCTCAGTTAGAGTGTACCTTACTTGCTATAATTCGCACTACATGTGGGAATGTAGTGTTTCCAGGGGAATTCATCACCAAGTCGCCACGTCCTACAATGTTTCTCAACTCCATGGAGGTTGTACAGTAAATCTCAAAAGCAAAATTATTGGCAATACCGTGAACTTTCTTTCTTGTACTTTAACTTTAAGTGACTGAAATCTGAGACATTTCTCAACAGGATTTCTTATACTGAACATACCGTACCTGAACATTCTTA
The DNA here is from genome assembly GCA_947561585.1 of Caprella mutica. NCBI lineage: Eukaryota > Metazoa > Arthropoda > Malacostraca > Amphipoda > Caprellidae > Caprella > Caprella mutica. Next base: position 59,602 of record CANNZV010002192.1, on the reverse strand, counting down.
AGTGAGTGTGAAAATAGTATAATGAAGCGCACGTACCTCTTAATGTAGATATAAACTTTAAAAGTACAATGAATTTTTCACTTTTATAGTTTGATAATATAGTTTGATCGATAAATTTATTTATGCAAGAATTAAAAATTCATGTAAAGCTAATCAATGAAAATAATTCTAAGACATTATTTGAAATGGAGCTCTTTTCTAAGTAATTAATCATGTTTAGAATAAAGCATTCAAGAGCGGTTTGTGATGATGGCTTTAATTTCGATATCGAAAATTTCGGTCTCGGAATATTTAGTCTTGAAGTTTCGGTCTCGGAAATATAAATGGCCTCTCAACATAAATGACCATTATGTAGTTTTCTGAATCCGCTAGTTTTTCATACTGCACACTTCATGGCTGCTTAGTTACCAGGCAGGGAGGTTCGTGGAGCGGCACAATCCCCGATAAATCTAATTCATAGGTTTTATTTATATAATTGAGACTGGATTTACCGAGACCGAAATTTCCAATAACCAATTCTTCACTCTAATATTATGTTAAATGAATGCTGAAACAAGTCAAAATTACTAATGTTACGTACCATTTTACAACTGTTAAGAGAAGTGTTTCACCGAAATTTGAAATAATTTTCAATTTTTTTTGCATAAAAAGACACCTTATCAAGTCCCAAATCATGTGTAAAAAAATTAGGTATGAATGTTGACTGCAAGTACCTCAAAAAGGGAAGAAGGGAGGAGCTGGGGGAGAGAAGAGAGGAGGAGGGAGGAGCGGGGGGAAGCAAAAATAACTAAAAAGGTATGTTATGAAGTAGTATTTGTTTTGTTTCTAGTATTTTTCATTTAATCAATATAGTACTGCTGTTATAAAAAAGAAATATTGAGAATAAAAAAATATAAAATCAAATCGAAAATTGGCCGTGCTGAACCTTTTTCATTTTTAAACTTCTATGGCCTACTCCATCTTCAATATTTGACTTAGGGACATGAGGTTTTATTTTCTTTTTATTCAAAATTCAGTTGTCTACAAAAGTACGATCAGATGATATTTTATTTCACAACTTGTAGAAAACTGTATGTAACCATATTTCAAAAACGATCGATTTTTTTTCCAATTTTCATTATTGGAACAGATCGTACTATTATAAAATGCACAATCTCTCTATCCTAAAAAAATGAAAGAGGAGTAGGGATTTAAAAAAAATATAAATGTTGCGGTTTTTCGGGGGTAGAGGGAGAATATGGGGGGATTTGAAAAAAATGTCTTGAGTAAAAAAATGTCCCTTTTTATAGTATAATCAAGTCTGAGAAAATAAAGCATCTCACTCTTCTAACAAAAAAAAAAAATGTAAAAAGTGAGACTCTCCACCTAATGATGTGATCCGCTTTAAAAAAATGAAATTCACATTTTAGAACTCATAATTTTCACTTTTTCTATTTCTGTTTTTTTAATAACACCTTTATAAACGCTGCCCAAGTTTTCCGAGACCAAATTTTCTTAGACCGAATTTTCCAAGACAAAATTTCCTAGAACTGTTTGCGATATACATTCATATACTCTTTTATGGTGACCAGAAATAAGCTCACAGGAAAAAATCCTACAAGAAAAATGAGCACAGGAAAAAAGCCCACAGGAAAAGTGCCCTCAAGATAAATGCCCACAGGGAAAAATGCCTACAAGGATAAAAGCCCACAGGTATAAAAGCCCACAGGAAAAAAGGCAACAACTACCTTTTTATTAGATACAGAAAAACACAGAGGTGTAGTGAATATGGGCATCAATTTACAAAAGCACTAATATTCAATTGGTTTTCGAAGTCTTGTACCTTTTGTCTCATTTTGAAAGTCTTTATCGCTATGATTTATTAATGTATACTTGTTGAAATAAAATTGTATTGTATATAAATTTGAAAATCCTCTGTGATTTTTATTTTACCATTTTAATTATATTTTGCACCCATTGGCTCTAATCTGAAGCAGTGTGAGGTGAATTGAAGAGATAGGGTTCCGGTTTTTTTGGTAACGTGGTAGGCACGTTAGCTTCATTTACTATCTCAGCTTCATTTACTATCTCCTCTTCATTTTCTTCTTCAATCTGTGAGTAAAACCACTGATGCTTTTGCCCATTTTCGTCACATTCCTTGGTAAGTGACTACATTCACGGAGTAGTTTTTTGTATCCATTAGCTTTGACACCGAAAGTGGTAAATGACTTTTTTCATGGACCTAAATATCTTCTTCCAGACCTTCTTTTTGTAATTATTTTTTACGTCAGCGATATTGTCGAAATGGCGGAAATCTGACGTTAAATCCTATACTAAAATAAATTGAAAACAACAGACAAATGCCGTTAATTATAGTGAGTTTTCACAACCGTGATTTTTTTCTTGTGGTCATTTTTCCCTGTGGGCTTTTTTCCTGTGGGTTTTTATCCTATGAGCATTTTTCCTGTGAGCTCCTTTCCTGTGGGCTTCTTTCCGAGAACCCGTTTATATATGTCTTGCATATACATTTCATATAAAAATTCAGGCAAGCTTGTGTTAGAGAAATATAATCCCGATATTGTATCTAGAAGCTCACAAACGAATTTCATAAGGATTAGAAAAACACAGTGAACTCTAATAATTATCTTCTTCTTCAATAAATCTTCAAAGCAATCACTGCACATGGAATTCATCTTTGAATTATTGTTGCATGGAAGAATAATCAGCAATTACCGATTTATGAAGTTGAAATTTCGTATATCTTTCATCCTTTTCTATTTCTCATTCATTATGCTTAATGTGTACTATTTTCGAATTAATTATTGTATACGCCCTAGGAAATGTTCCGAGTTATCGTACATCTCATCATTTTCAATCAGGTAAGAAAATAGATGTAATTTAGTTCGTATCCAAGATAGCTGCAACCATTATGTATATACGAACTAAACTAAATGGTAAATAAAAGTAAACATACATGTTTACTTTTACATGATAAAAATGTAGAACTGTCCGATCACTCGAAACTTGCGTTATGCCTCTAAATACACAAATATTTATATTATAATTAAACCAAAGGCAATAACGCAGACTTTAAAAGGAAATTAAAGTCAATGGACTTCGAAGAAGCATTCAAAGAGCTCCATGAATTCAATGAAATCCACGGCAATATTTGTAGCATAGCATTAATAAATTAATACACAATTGTATATACATCGTCAATTACTATAATTTTTAATATATATCGAACATTTTTTTATTGGATACTTATCGTATATTTAACATTATATATTATGAATATAATATATACGATATTGTTCGTCCTTATAGATATGAACCTGATACATTGCTTAAATGTAAAATTCATAACAAATAATTAACCACAATTAGATCTTGCATCTGTAATAATTTTTAACAGTTTGTTTTACAATTTCAATGAAATCCTTCATTTTACAATACGATTTTGTAGACAAAACTCTCATCTCAAAACTTTAAAAATTATATTTGCTTTTTATTGGCGGAAAATGACGGAATTGACTACTTGCTCTGCAACTGATATGAGATTCGAACTTTTCATGAAATTATTTGAATTGGAGGATTGGAATAAAAACAGAAGCGTCTGAATGTCAAACACTGTTAATTCTTTCTTGTAGGGAGAATTTGATGGATAGCAGCCACTGTTGCATGGTTTTAATAATGGTATGTATGTATTGTATTGAATCTATTTATATTGACTGTCTTTCGAAACTATATGACTGTATATAGTTATTTATAAAATAGATTATAAATTAAATTGAATGCTGCATTACTTGGACATTCATAGTACTCGAAAAGTGGGCTTTAACATAGAACCAACACCAATACTTTATGAGTAGACGATGTGTTTTCGTACTGTGATGTTCCTTTGAATATTACAAAGAACTTTTATGAAAAGGAGTATTTAACTAATTATAATTTTTCCAGCTCAATATACTATGAGATTTTCGATATACATTGACCAAATTAGACGCAGGATCTTTTGGATATTTAGAAAGACTTATCCGCTATCATTCCAATCATATAAGACTACGCCATGTCTTTCCATCAGTGATCCAAAGTGACACCAAGAAAAACGCTCCATACAACAACAGATGAGATTGGGAAAGAACGAATTGAAGATCCAGATAAGATGGGAGAGAGGGAAGACTTAGATTATTCAATTACATTTTCTTATTTTTATGTGTTAATAAGAAATAGTAATATATTATTCAGATTGAACAATAGTTCCTTTAAATTGTTAAACTGCAAGTCTGCTGCTAGTTGTTGCGACCAAATGAAGAGCAAATTATTAAATAGTATAGTGACTCGAACAGCCAAACCTTCAAGGGTAAACTACTTACACTTATAAAGAGAATATATTCAAAGAACTATAATTAACTATGCACTAATAAAGTATAATAAATTAAGGTAATAAAGATTTATAGCAATATTTATAAGTTAATATAATAGAAAGGTAGCTGTATATAAATATTATATTTTCACTTTTTATTGGAAAAAGTATAAACTTTTATCTAAATGCATGTAGATGGGTAATTTGGGTATCTTTGAAACTGTCCGTGATATCATTCTATGTCATGATTAAAATGTATTTCATAGATTAGGTATTCTTAGTTTTATTAAGATTCCAAATGAAATAAATATAAAATATTATTTAGGTAGGTATTTAAATCTCACATGAAATTAAAGTAAAATGAGAAGTCCATTTGATTCATTAAAATAATTTTTTTCAAACTGCTCACATAAATTTTATATGCGAAGAAAAGCAATTTAAAAAGTGTATTTATTTAACTAATTTGAATGAGATCTAAACATCCAACATGTTATTATGTAACATTAAGCTTATTTGTGCAATAAATCCATTGGACTAAAAACTAATTACTCTTGTATGTTATTACAAACAATCATTGTTTGTTGACGCAGATCCTTAGCATATGTGCATAAAAACAAGCATTTCATTCGCTACATGTGACTACATCTTGTAAGTAGATTGAGAAAGAAGAATTCCATAATTTTCTGCTGTTTCATCAAAAAACAATTGCTTATTTGCCATGAGTCGTCTGTAAAGAATAGGCAAGACATTGGTAGTCCCATACACCAGATTGGTTTTTGTTAGTTTCTTTGAGGGAACAGAAGACTAATATTGACTGTGCACACAACGATAAGTTTCCTGCAATAACTCAGACATATGTAAAAAACTTATAAAGGAAAGAAAAACACACATGGATGAAATATATTTCTTTACTGAGAATTGGTTCAAACCATCAGGTCCTATTTTTTCAGAACTGTATATTCTAAACCACCAGTTCCTACTTTCCTATTACCGTATCATTCAAATCTACAGAATCCATTTTTCTGTTGAGTTTAGTCCAACACGCAAACTCTCATTTCTTTTATGCAGTTTAGTGAATTCAAACCACTTGTTTTTACTTTCTCTTTATACAGTTTTGTTCCAACCAACAGATACTATTTTCTCGTACAGTTTGGTCTAAACCACCTGATTCTTTTTTTTTCTGTTACAAACTTCCTTTCATATCATCTCTTTTTTGTTGTTTAAAAATACCGGTGACCAAAAATATTATTGTTTTTAAGACACCAAATATCATCATGAAATATTGGAATATTGACCTGATTTATTAACCTGGCTCTGACACTTGTGGATAGTTTATATTGAGGGAATTATTTTCAAATGAACTTGGACTCAATTCTTTCATGACGCCCTTAATCATTTCCCTACGGTTTCATAATGGTACTCTTTTAAAACCTTATAACATCTCCCTTTTCTCTATCCAAAATTACCACTCAATATCCATCTAGACTGATGAGTTGCTAAGCATAATAGAGAAACGATGTGACCTGGCATTTGAATTGCATGTCAATTTAATCATTGGGTCCAATTGTGAACAATAAATAAATTATATATGATCATAAGATAATATATATATATATATATATCCCGTGGTCACCGGTATTCTCTCTTATATTCTATATCCACCCTAATGATCACTGCCGAATTGGCTACTATTCAAGCCGTTATTAAATTTATACATAGGTACAGGTAAAGCTCGTAGAACAGACAGTACAAATGCCGGAAAAACTGTCCCTTATGCCGAGCAATGGACGCTATTCGAGACTGGAGTCTTTTTCATGTTTTGGACTTAAACTTGACAAGTGTCCTTCAAGAACATTTGAAAAGAACGATGATGAAGTTAAGCAAATGAAAATAATATGTATAAGCTATATAAATTATATAATTTATATAACTTTTAAAATAACTTACTTTTATAACTGTACGAAATAATAAGGTAGGTGAAACTGTAACTATTCAATAGTATAAAACAGTTACATCTTTTTTTAATTTTTCTATAAAAAATTCTAATCAAAGAAAATGTGGAGGAAAGGTAACAAAATCTCAATACTGAAAATCTTACAAAAGAATACATTATAGTGTTGATTTCAACTTTGTAATTTGTAATACCTCTAAGAATAATAAATGATTGACTGGATACTTTGTAGACGGATAAAACATTTGTCAAACTATATAATTAAAAAGTCTTTTTGGCGAGGTGCATGTCCGGTAGAACGGACAATTCTTGTATATTGTAGGGTGTGACCTTTTAAAGATCGTTTTCTGTACCAGCTTAACCTGTAATTCTTCCATACTATATAATTTTTAATAAATTATTTATTTAATAATTTTTCTATCCTTTTCTTTCTTGATGGTGCAATCAGCAAATATCTTGGAAAGAGTCCTACTCTTGGCTGCTCCTTCACCATATCCAAAACAATCAAATAGCATGAAATAAATCCACAACCTTAGGTATACGTTAAATTGGAAGTAAATAGTAATTTACACTGTGACCTATGTTCCTGGGATTACTGCACAAGGAAAATAATATTATTTCAGTGTTTTACTCATGTTGATTTTTTTATGTAAATGATATGGAGAAAGCACTATAGTATCGTAATATATATGAGAATGTATAATTATAAAACACGAATTTATTTAAATTTATTTATATTCAATATGGCTCTAGTTATATTCCACCCCGGTAAAATCCACCCAGTATATTCCACCATATATAGGTATATTCCGGGCGTTAAATTCCACATCAGTGAACAATTAATTTACGTTAGCTACTCTAATGCCGTCACTTACCTATAAATATGACGGCACTAGGACTTTTCCCCGCCGAATAAAATATTAGTAATATGGTTTACTAAAGTATGATTTTAATAAAACAAAAAATTTAGCGAATGGAGACATATTTTGTTAACATAATTTGATTCCCGTATGTGCCCATATTGTTCGTTCGATTTTCAGACTGTACCGTCGTATTTTAGCATATAATTAGGAGATGCTACAAAATAATAACCTTATTGCAATACTAAGGGATTACCAAGTGTGGCAATGTACTCTAAGAACTTTTGATTTATTCAGTTATTCCAACTCTATAGTTTTACATATCGTGAATTTATTATTTTATGTTTCAGCTATATATAAAAGGGCGATCTGTTAACTACTCGTTCAAATTTATGCTCTTCCAGATCATTAATAAATTGTATTAATTTTTTAAAGAATTATTAATTTATTTATTAATTGCTATTCCATATAATTGATAAACCTTGTCTAGTGTCCTTTTTGTATTATGTATAATGTGTATTTAATATTTTTACTTTAAAAATCTTACAATGGTTTAGCCAATATTATGAAAATACCTACGTAAGTTAGAGTGTAGAAATCCTTCAATCAAGACTTTTCGTGTTGTCAGGTTTCAAAACGATTTATATATATTGCCGCATATTTTTTTCTAAAATTCTCCAACGAAAACTAATTATCGAGGAGTAACCAATACAAATCGGGTTCAATTCAAGGAATTGGTGGTGACCTATTTCCAGTCAACTAGACTTTGGCAGACTTTGGCATATAATTACATGGCAACGGATTCATTTTTCAAAAATATTTATTTACAAAGATTAAATAAATAATCGCAACTTTAAATTATCTTCCACAGTTTAATTTTTGATAAATCCGGCGGGGAAAAGTACTGGCGGGGAATAATCCTGATAGGGAAAAGTCCGGCAGGGATTAGTCCTGGCTGGAAAAGTCAGGCGGGAAATAGTGCGGCGGAAAAAGTCCAGCGGGGAATAGTCAGTTTCCTAAATGTGACTTCAACGGACACAAAAACTGGTTGCTCCACTCACGGGTAGAAGAGTAAACTGAAGAGATGATATTAAATGAAGCCAACGAGCCTCGCCAAAACAAAAATATAAAACCTCGCAGTTGAACAGCATTTCTACTATTATATTTACAGGTTTACCCAATGTTTTGAGATCAAAGATCATATAGCTATCAGAAATGTAATTGGCTCCATTATTCAAGTCACCCACCAGCAATCAGTGAAAAATGTTGCCTTCGACGAACCATGCAAAATTAAAGACCTCGATCATAGTTGAAGAGCACAAACCTAACGTAATACTCTTAAACTGCAAGTAGCTATTAAAAAATGATAGACAAGAAAATAGAAGAGGAAAAGTTCAAATGGGTCATCATTCACTATAAGTAGTAAACAAATATTTAAATATTATAGAATTACATTTTTGTATATACAAGGGTGTCCGACACTTTTGTTGCCAAACTTTAACCTAAGGTTGCATTCGTTTAAATAAACACTTTTTATTCTATGAATGTGTGGTCTAAAATTCTAAGTTAAAGAGTTACAAGGTTAGGAAAGTAGTATCTGTACCATTTATTATTATTAGTTAACACTGCTTTTTAATGTTGCGATAAGAAACAAAACATTTTTAAAAGTAATTATTAAGAGCACAAGAAACATAATCTTAAATTAGGTTACATGTTTACAGAAAGTGTTTAATTTGCCGCCCATTCGTTGCGATGCAAGCGTTCAAACGTTTGTCCCGCAAGGATTCGTGAAACTCCTGGTGTCTTTGCTTGCGTCCGCCAATCATTGGACAAACGTTTGAATGCCTGCATCGCAACAAATGGGAGGCAGTTTGAACACATTTTGTAAACATGTAACTTAATTTAAGATTAAGTTTCTTGTGCTCCTAATAATTACTGTTAAAAATGTTTTGTTTCTTATTGCAACATTAAAAAAATGACGTTAACTAATAATAATAAATGGTACAGATACTACTTTCCTAACCTTGTAACTCTTTAAGTGAGCATTTTAGACCATACTTTCATGGAATAAAAAGTGTTTATTTCGACCAATGCAACCTTAGGTTAAAGTTTGGCAACAAAAGTGTCGGTCACCCTGTATTTCATGAATATCTAATAAATAAATGAATTTTTTTTATAGGCAAACTTTAAAATATTTGATTAATATCACGTATCAATTGAAGAAAAAATACAATAAAAATATCATTTCAAAATAGGAATAATTCAAAATTTGTTGGAAATGTGAATTTAGTTCAGTTTAAGTAAAGCGGGTGAATATCCTCTCCAAAAAATGGAAATCTCTATTTCGAATCAGAGCACCTCTTGCTATGTCTTCGGTCTGACGAGATCAGTTTCTCCTTGCAACATTCTTGTGAAGAGAAACCTCCACTAGAAATAATGTAAATATACAAAGCGACGTGAAGTGAATATCAACATCTGATTTACTTCTTTACATCATCCACAGGTTCAAATCTGTAAACTCCTTTTATCATTCTTGCGATCAAACTAAGTCGTCTGATCTCAGTGTGAAGACCTGTTTGCTGAATGATAAAAGATGGAAGCCACAATCGAAAAATAGTAAAGAGAACAAACACTCCCACGTGATTTGAATTATTCAGGCAATATTACATTGACGTAAACAATTGGATGGTATTCTGTAGGTGTACCATATAAGTCACCAAATCCACTGTATCTAATTTTATCTGGGTTGAGTGACTGAATATATTAGAAAGATGTTGTATTTCAAAATGCATGCTATAGTGGAAATAGACAACGTAAGTTCTTGATTGGAGTACCTATTTACGCAGGAGGTAGATAATAATTTGCTGCGATCAAATTTTTATCGCCGATGGCGATTATTATCAATGATGAGCATTAAAACACGAAATTAAATAATGCAATGCAAATTTAAATAATTTATTGTCTTTCATCTTTTACCAAACATTTTTTACCTGAAATATGACTATAATGTCTGATACAATGATATATCAATCAATACCGATCTGCCGATATAAATAGACAAGCTGCAGATTATAAATATCTGCACAGGGTAAAGATCTATAATTGTGCTTGCAATAACTATTCTTTTTTTTTTTTCAAAATGGTTGTTTCTGCAAGTCTCTCTTTTTCAAAATTGTTTCTATTTTTTGCGTCAACCTTTCTGCATTATATTGTATGAACAGTCAAAGAAATAAATTTCAACAATAATTTTTTTCACAGTTTACTTCTTTACTAATAATGATTGTAGATATTTTAAAATTAGTCTTGGTACACAAAAGATTTGTAAAATTAAAAAATAATATAAAATTAGAAAATTTTGATTTATGAAAATAGCATTATGCGGAGATTCTCTTTTTTATTCTTCGTATGTAATGGCTTTGTACAATCAAGAAATCTTAGGTAGGTACTAATTGAAAGGTTGCTCTATAAATCTAAAATGAATTAATTCGGCTTCCAAACCTAATTTAGAGATTTATGACACCACAGCTGATAGTGCCAAGTGTTCCTGAAAGTGGATATCATTATAATTGAAGATTCTATCCTTTTTCGTTCAGAAAGCAGATTTTTATACTCTGTTTAAGTGACTTAGTATGATCAATAGAACAATGGAGGGTTAATACTTACAAAATAAATTTCATAACTCTCTGAACATTCAAAACTGAAGTAACGATAAATTTAAATTAGATTCTCCAATATAAATGATTGAATAGGGTATATTTACAGGTATCCGTTAAATTAATTGCCGGAGTAATGAATTTACTCCTTCAAAGAGTAAATTCATCGCATGGTAAATTAATCGCATAGTAAATTCATCGCTTGATAAAATCGTCGCACGGGAAATTCATCGCATTAAATTGATAAACTTGAATAAACTCTTTGCAGCAAATAATTGTGCCAACCTTACTTTATTTTTCGCTAGATTAGGGTAACTTGTTTGTACGAATATGTGCTATCAGTTTATTTTGAAGAATTGATTTTATATTAATATAATATCATATGATATTCACATGTATATCATACAATTACTATAAAATATTGAACATATGTTGGTATTCTTACATTATTTTATTATTTTATTAATTATATATTTTTTCCTTTAATTTGATTTCACATTATATTTCAAATCACGTATTTGTGTAGCTACTCATAGTTTGAACAACAACATAACTGTGAATACTACACCTCTTTGAAAATATGATCAGCAAAGCATAGTTGCCTCAGTAAATTGGAGCCAGGTTTCTGATTATTTAAGAGGTATTGCTTACAATTTATCTTTTTAAAAGCAATTTGAATATATTTTTTGTTCAGTTGTAACAATATAATTTAATGTTTAATGTTGACGGTTTGCTTTAGCAACATATCCATATATTATTTGTTACGTTACAATGTATTTTATGTCTCTACTATTTGTAATATCTACTACGTACCTTCGTAATTATTTCACATACGTATCTAGAATTTAAGCGATATAGAAAATGAATCAGCTCTAAGTGCATATGTGGTGAGGTCACTGAAGATTGGAGTTTCCATTTATTAATTTAAAACACTTTCTTTGGTACATATATTGGAAATTTCTACTCACTTTCAGAATATCGTTAATTTACATAATATATATTCATACCAATGTTATATTGCCTTGACTTTAGAATTCAGAGCATCAATTATTGTCTCAAATTTGTTCCATTGAACGTTATAAAAGATATTTCAATTTAGGCTTCGGAATAAAGAGAACGTCCTTAGAGCATTCGGTTCAATAATTACTACTCAGACTTTTTAAATGTAACTCTTTTTAATCTCACTCCTTTGAATGCCCAACAGCCAACGAATTTTTAACCAGATACATCAATATATTGATACCTAAATATACACAGTAAGCAAAGATACATGAAAAAACACTGCTCCCATATTGTCACAACATTGTCGATAATGGTTCAATGTTGCCCTAATAAACGTTGCTGCCAAGACATTAAGGATGAACCATATAGGGCCGCTGAATACCAAGTTCATATTTTATCAGAATTCAATAAATTAGGAATTATTTGATATCCACAATGTTATGTTTTTATAAATTCTTCACAATCTCTCTACTTTACATCTTCGATCATAATATCACTTAAGAAGCAAGTATTTTGAATTGATCACAGTGAGGGCTAGATTGGAACTGCCTGTATCATTTCGCTTATTAACGAGATCAAATCTTCTACAAAATATTAAGGTTTTAAAAACCACTGGGAATTTGTCCATATTATTGGACGTAAATTTATGGTTCAAAGAAAAAAAAATTAATGAAGGGATACTCCTATGGATTTTAATTAATTTGTCCATATGAAATTCTTAACATAATATTTTTAATTCCTTATTTTGTTGTGATTCTGACCTCTCACCTTGTATGGATTTTAAACCTTATTATTTTATAACTCATTCACGTTGTTTATGATGTTTAATACTCTTTATTGATGATTAAAATTGTTCCATATTGTTTATGAGCTCAAATCAACTACTGTACGTTGTTATGTCGTTATTTATTAGAATTTTTGTAGTAGTTGTAGTTCATTGGAGTTTAGTGATGTTTTACACAATCTGAACGATTCGTTTCCAAGTCTCAATTTTAATAACAGACATTCTTTTTTTCAATTCAATATCCGAATTGCTAAATCCTGTATCAATAGCAAACTTGTACTTATTAAAATAATGCTTTTAAGCGGGTCTAGGACATCTCGTCCACGGACATTTCGTCCACGAATGGCTTTATTTTGTATTTAAAGGGTTTGTGGAATATATTTTATATTTTTTTTTTCACTATTACATTATTAGGCAGGTGTAAATATAAAATAATATAATAGTGATTTAAGCCGTATATGAATTAACACATTGAAATGTTATCTATCGATTACAGTTATAAATTTTAATAGGCTAAACGGGTTGAATGTGTCTTTAAGTTATTGACCTCGTATAATATTTTGCATTAATTAATGAATTATGAATATCTAAAGTTTAGAACTGAAATAGCAGGGTCCTAACAAGAATAAATGTGTGGATACATTGGAATTAACGTAATTACAATAGAGGTAAACTATTATTATTAATATACAGGGTGGAAACCCATTTTCAAACTAGTTTATTTTACAAACTATTAAAGCTAGAAATTTTCTAAAAACACAGTTTTATTCCTTTACTTTTTTTGCATCTATCTTGAAAATCTGTTAAAGTTACGAGAAAATTTAAACATCCTGCAGCGAACTAAAAAAAGGTAAATAGAAAGGGCTTGCGCGTGAACGAAATATACGAAAAAAATCACAATAGGTATATTTTATTTCATATGGATGTAAAAACTTCAAATTATATTAATTTCTGTAACAAATAAAATACAATTAAAACCTTAATTATCATTTCATAATTGATATTGATATAAAATTGATATCTTTAAAATAAAATCAGTTCGCCGTTAATTGGTAGCTATCTCCTATTCGAAACCCTCAAAATGCAGCTTTCTAAGGAACAAAGATTTTGTTGTGACAAGTTATTTAAACACTGAAAGCTTTAAGCTGGTTCAACCTCATTTTGAGCATAGCTTCCAAGAAAGATTTTCACCAACTATAAAACCACATTGACTTGTATTAATAAGTTCCAAACTGAAGAAACCACTTCATTTTGAACAAAAATGGAATAGGTCGCAGGAGAACAGAACGAACACATGAAGACATTCATCTTATTCATGAACAATTTTTTGAGAATCCTAATATATCAATCAGAAAGAATGAATTAGACATCAATAAAGAGACATTTCACCGAATTGTTGAACACGATGTGAAGTATCATCTTTTCAATTTCAAGAAGCAGGTAAGGCACTAACTCTTAGAAACTGATTTTTCGTCCTCGCGCAAGCCCTTTTTATTTATATTTTTTTTCTATTCGCTGCAGGATGTTTAATTTCAGTCGTAAGTTTAACAGATTTTCATGAGAGATGCAAAAAAACTGTACGAATAAAACTGTGTTTTTAGAAAATTTCTAGCTTCAATAGTTTGTAAAATAAACTAATTTGAAAATAGGTTTCCTTTTTTTTTGCGCCACCCTGTATTTGTATAAGTTCGAAAATATGAAACAGTTCAATAACACGGACGTTTTTACGTTTAAATAATTAAACGTAACACTAAAAAGAACTGATATCTAGCTAATTCTTTATATCATTTTTTTAGAAGTATATTATATACCTGCATTTTATATGTATGTATTTTAGGTAATCTATGTTAAAAATATTTTGCTATAAAATACTAATTTCTGAACCAATAGTGGATATAATTACCTATAGCTAGCTAATCTAAATACTACTATTGATGATTATTGCAGTTACTGTGAAATAAACACCACTAAAAATATCTCCTTTTTCTATTTTTATGTACTGTAATAACATCCCAAGAAGCAATCAGGTTTAATGGGCCTTACTACTCATCTCTTTGTACTGTATATTTATTTCGCATCTTATTATGATATATGTGCCTCTCCCAGCACATATGTCAGATGTATGGGAGTAGTTTTGAATAAATCTTTGAAATCTTTGAAATACTTTTATGATGCAGAACATCTATAGATAATATAATATATGAAATAAATGCACACAATAGATGTAATACAAAATAAAGCAATTCGTGGACGAAATGTCCGTTGGACAAAATGTCCGTGGACTAGATGTCCGTGGACGAAATGTACGTGCACGCTTTTAAGCTCTAGCTGGATGACCTATCTGCCTTACTAATTGTAATGAATATTGAATTTGATTTTTTTTACTGCGACGTGTCTTATAATAAAAATTGTTGTGATCTTGTTCATTTTGATCGATAGTCCAAATATTGTACTGATAATATGGAGTGTTTGCTTGTTTTCGACTTCTGGTTAAGATAAGAAGTTAATTGTTGAAAGTGATTATAGATCAACCAATTATTGTGCTCCTAATATTTTCATATCTGATGTCAATCATGTTTTCTAAATTTTGCTAGCCTTAATTATTATTGTCGATAAATTTAATTAAGTGGAGATTTCAACTTTGATCTGGTTAATTTTGCTTTATGATTAAAGTGGTTTAAATTTCGCCATTTTGATGTTCATATATTATCTTAATACTACTATAACTAAACCCACCAGAACAACGAATAATAATTTCTCTCAGCCAAATTGATACCATTTCTCACCTATCCACTCCAATGTATTTACCGTAGCAATACCAGTGTCTCTGTCTGATCATTACTTGATTTCGAATATAAAAAAATAACTTTTTTAATAATACTGGAGCACACATACCATCAAGGTCATTAACTTGAAGAGTACACTCATGCAACTTTTACTTTTAATGAATATTTTTTATTTCATTGATAATCTTGACTTTCTTCCTGTTCTATATTCACTCTGTTTGATAGTACGACTATGCATTACTACAATCTTAACAGTCTGATAATAAGTGTAACTCAAACTGATACTATTATTCACTCTGTAAGGCCGGTAAAACGAGCTGAAATGTATAAACAAACTGTGTATAGAAATTTGGTCATTAAACAACTGCGACACAAAAAATCTGAATCCTTTTAAGGGAACCGTCTATCTAAAATAATATATTTTTTATTAATTAATGTATAAATTTAAAATTTTCAGAGTTGATGCAACTACTCAAATGAAGTATTTTTTTCCGGTCTTAGCCCTCTTCACCCCCTACCGCAAAAAGAAAATCAATTAGGTGGGTACTTTCAAAAGGCATCAACTCATACCATTTTCTAGCTAGATACATAATGTTTGTTTCATCTTGTTTAGAACCTAGTTGTCTACAAATTAACAGAGCTATTTTTTCCATTTCGTCTAGGGAAAATTGAAAAAGACAAATATGTTACATTGTATTAGTGTACCATGCAAACGTTCTTTGATTTTTATAGTAGAAAGAAAAGCATACCTTGTAAGTCAAAATTATTAAATTATTAAATTATAGCGAATATAATATTTTTTACTTAAATATATTTTTTTTCAATCAATTATAAAAAAGAAAAATGACATATGGAATCTTCATTAATCAAAATTGCAGTGTTCATTCTGATTAAAATATATCAACTAACAAGATATGCTACGCTTTTATGAAAGTTGTAGTCTCTTCTGTGCATAGTTTCTTTTCTAATATTGCTTCTAATCTTGAGACCAGTATTTCTCCTGTGCAACACTCCCATATGCACTACATGCGTGATTCTGTACAAAGCTCCATATTTCTAGTCAAATTACCCCTGGAGAGATAGTATATTATATCGGTGGTTTGAAGTCCACATCCGCTGGAATAGATTCTACGCCAGTGTTTCTACTTAAAATGGTCAAACATATTATTTCTTCTCCAAACAGTTCTATGATAAATTACTGTTTTGAGTCTGGGTCTTTCACAGCCTCTCTCAAATGCGCCACGATAATTCCTATTTACAACCTTATTGGAAGTTAATTATCGCCCTATATCTATCTTGCCTGTTTTGAGTAAAATATTTGAGCGAGCTCTGTATGTTCGTCTTTGCTCTTTTCTATCGGCACACTCAGTATTAACTTGTAGCCAATATGGATTTAGAAAGAACCTCTCAATTAGTGATGCTCTCCTCAGGCTAACTGAAACCATTTATGATGCACTTGATGACGGGCAATATGCTATTTGTATTTTTTTGACTTTCGCAAAGCATTTGATACGGTGAACCACCTGATTTTTCTGGATTAAATGTTTGCTTATGGTTTACGAGGCTCATGTCGGGACTGGTTCAGGGATTTTCTGCGGATAGGAGGCAAAGAGTCAAGATTGGATCTTAAACCAGCAACAATTGCATCGTGAACATAGGAGTTCCTCAAGGATCGATCCTGGGACCTTTATGCTTCTTAATTTACGTTAATGATATGTGCGACTTATCGTCGCGCCTTGCATACCTTTTGTTCGCAGATGACACAACCTTATTGAAGAGAGGCTCCTCACTAACCAACTTGATTGACTCAATGAATGATGAACTTCTGCTCTTTTATCAGTGGTCCTGTGCTAACAGACTATCTGTTAATGCTGACAAAACGAGGGCCATGACTTTTTCTAACAGAAGTCTTCCTGCCAACATGGTGGACCTCGTGATAAATGGTGTTGCTATCGATGTAGTAAGTCCTTTGAAGTTTCTTGGTGTGTCTATAAACAGACGTTTATGTTTTTCAACTCATACAGCTGACATTTGGTCAAAGATTTCAAAATCCATAGGCATCTTCCACAAACTTAAAATTTTGTTTCTTATGAATGCTTTCGTAATATTTACTTCTCATTTATATTTCCCTATGTAAACTACTGTAACATTGTCTGGGGTGCTACTTATAAGCTGCACATTGATCCTATTTTCTTACATCAGAAGAAAGTGTTGCGAATAATTAACAATGCTCAATATTTAGCACTTACGAGATGCCTCTTCTATAGATCTAAAATAATAAATGTATACGATATTCATGAATTCATTCTCTGTCATTTTGTCAACAGTCGTATCAATAATAAAATCCCCATGTCTCAGCATTCTATAAACACCCGTTCCAGAGATGTCCCTCGTCCCAAAAACAGAAAACTCACTTCCTCGCGACGATCCCCTTACTAAAATGGAGTTCTTTTGTACAATTCTATTCCTGGCTCCATTAAATCATTAAGCAGTTCATTTACCTTCAAGCAATCGTTGAGATCCTGGAATATTGAAGACTACAACAATTCCGATGACTGAATGGTTTATGCTTAAACTTGTTTATTCTCTTGTGTCCTTTGTACTGTTAATTAATACCTACCGTTATCTGATATGTATTTTACTTTTTTTACGTAGATTTATGGTTTTTATTTATTTAGTCCTCTTTTTGATTTTTATTGTTCACAGCAATTCTGATTTTTTTCCTGTTTAGAGATTATATGGTATCCCAAAATAAAAATTTAGTTTTATATAATTTTTTTTAAATTATGCATGAAAGTATTTCTTACTATTATATAGGCTTGTATTCACATTTACATTGTTTTTTGTTTACCAATAAATATTATCATTATCATATATGCAGTTACGCACATACGAACGCACTGATTTGATATACCATGCTCTATGTTAATGATATTAACTTTTATTGAGAATATTAGGGAGTTTTTCCCGAACTCCTAATGTAAATGTAACAGGACATTTTTATGAAAATAAATGAATGAATAAGAAATTAAATATCCTGAATAGATTAAATTACTCTTTCTTTCATTTCTTTGAACCTTCAATCTTCTTAGTTCCTCTGCTATAAAAGTCACTTTGTTGTTCCTTTGATGAAAAGAGTACATAACTGAAGTACGGCAAAAATATAAAATTTATTAACATCGTATAAATTACCTAGACATTGCTTGCATTAAAGAAATTATAGACGTAATCATCACACACTATAGCCTGTTTGAAAACTATATCATCAGTGAAAAGAGTAGCTACATTTTGTATTTTAACACGATACTACATTGGTGATTCAAAATAAATATTAAGTTATTAATACAGTTGGATATTGATCTATTTGCCTTCTTAACAAGAAAGTAACCAAGGTTTCTATGATCTGAGGATACCAATACTTATATTGATTTGGAATTCACAACGAATGTTTTTAAGTGTTTGGGAGTTTCGATTCAATTATTCAGCAACTATATATACATATTAAAGAGGCTATTTAAATTCAACGTTAGAGGGTTTTTCAGGTTGGAACTTTTGATTATATACAGGGTCGTGCAGCTAAATTGGGACTAACATAACTTTTTTATCAACTCCGTTATCAACTCCTTTTTACATCCTCGGGGTCAAGATTACGAAATGCCCGACGAATGGCGGCCTTCAGAGAGTTGACACTTGAATGTGAAGTTACGTTAGACTGTCCCTCAATGACGCCAAACAGCCAATAGTCACAAACATTCAGATCTGGGGAGCTGCTGGGCCAAATATCCTTCGGGACCATCAAAGGAAGATTCTATTTCAAGAAATCCTGAACTTTCTTTGCTCCATGCATGGGCGCAGAGTCTTGAACGAGCATCACTTTGAAAGGGTCGTAGTTCCTACGTATCCACGGCATCAAAACATCTTTCAGAATTTCCAAGTACTCCGCTGTGTTGATTTTAAGACCCGCTTCGATTAAATGAGGAGGCATCACCATCACAGAAGCGGGATTTTTGCTCTGCATCACAGGAGGAATTTCTGAACGATCGGAGGCAACTACTCGAGTGTTCTGGCGATTTGCAACCTCATCAACAAAGAACTTTTTCTCGTCAACAAAAACGCAGACATGTCCTCCTTTGTGTTTCAGATGGTTCAGAAGCTTTGGGCATCTTTCAGCTCTGAGGGCTCTGGAGCGGGTAGTTAGGAGGTTACGGATTCTCCTTACGTATGACTTCATACCAAGGTCTTCCTTGACTGCCCTGCTGATAGTGCTACGACTCACGATGCACTTTTGGGCCAGTTTTGACATCGGCTGGCTTGGGTCTGACTTCAACGTCCTTTTCAGCCCAGCAAGGAATGTTCTGGTTCTCTTTCGATCACTGCGGGGACTGTGTCGACTTCTCTGAACCTTACCCTCAGAATCAAAAGCAGCAACAACTCGATAAACAGTCGATTTTGCATAGCCAGTGCTCTTAATAATGTCTGAAACAGAGTTCCCGGCGCGTCTCATTTCACATATGGTCGTTCTTCGCGCTAATTCCACCATATTTTAGCGAAATATGCTAGATCTTAATCTGAAATATTATAGCAAAGGGCTTAAAGATTGTCTGTAAAAAAGAATTTAGTCATAGGTTAGAAATTACGGAAGATATGTGCTGTTAAAGTTAGTCCCAATTTAGCTGCACGACCCTGTATATTTATTCATCATCAGAACAAAGATGGAAAACATGGACCTTACCGTGAATTCTATGATCATTATTTTGTTGTATATTAGATATCATCTTTCTATTTAAGCTCTCTTTCTTATTGTTCATTATTATTATTCAAACTATAAATTTTGGAAACTTCGATCCAAAAGTGTAAAACTTTTGATAGTACCAATCCTTTACCCCTAAAATTAGTGGTAAAGGGTTGAAACTATCAGTGTATGACCACCCTAAACTAATAAAATTTAAATAATATATCGAACTCGATATAATCCCACAGAAAACATCATAGAAATACAATGAAAATAAACCTAATTCCACTAATACGAATATAAATACAGTATTGCAACTGTTTTCGAGTTATTTTATCAATTTTTTGTGATAATTGTTTTATTTTATCATGAAACTAACTCTCCAGTACGTATAATTGGAATTAATCAATGAAAATAATTCGTAATTTTCAAACAAAAGCATTGATATCTATTTGAAACTATCAAATTCATTCAGGAGGGAGAAATATTTGAATAAAAAAAAAAATAATATTGGATATAGAAGCTAATGTAGAATTTTCGTCTAAAAAACTGTCGTCGTTGATAGATTATTTTTTATTATCCCCCATTCTAATTAGCACACAGAAACTATCGACCATCAGTTATATTTAACTGACTGAGGTAAAATAGAGTCTTGGAGCATTTATGTAACACAACTCTGTAGGTGACATGTTATTTCGAAATGTGTCTTCTACAAGATCTTATTTCATTGCATGTATCAATCAGGAGAATACGATATATGTTGAATATCAGATAGTTTCAGTATAACGATCTACCGTATACTCGATATACATATTTGACAATTGTTTCAACAACATGATATATTGTCTAAGATCTGCTATAGTTACATTAATAATAGTAGAAAATGTTTATCAATTCATCATGTTTGAATATAATAACAATATAACTTAATCTCACAATTTCCTTTTTAAAGAGATGCGAGAAATATTTGGCTCAAAGGTCCTCTCCAGGCTCCGGGAAAAAAATGAGTTTATTACATAATATTACAGAACTAAGGTCTACGATCATTATTCTGCAAACCGCATACAATTTGGTTCAGTATGTATTTTATTATTTACTTTTAAAGTTTTTTAATACTCTGTGAGCAACAATCGCGCGAATCCCCAACCTGACGCTGAGAAAGAAGATTGTACACTCTTTGTTATGATTGTAAATTTAGATTTTTAAACAAACAAAGCGTTTTTGGCTCTCTATTAAGATATTAATTGTTTCTAAAAGTATATAAACGTTTCTATAATAAGTTTATCCAAATTTAAACCTTTAAACGAATAATGAATAGATTTAATAAACCAAATACCTAGTTGACAATCAAAACAAATGGTGTACATTCTTCTTCTTTAGACTGAAACTTAGAAAGTCGGAAGTAAAGTAGGTTTTGTAGAGTTTGGATTATAAAAATCTTTAAAAGCATATAAAGTTAAAATTATGCTATCAAATTGTATAGGGTTTGCAGTAAAATGATAAGAAACATTAGCCTCGTTGATTTAGGCAATAAAAAAATTTGCTTGGAGGGGACCTTTAAGAGTTTACCTGACCTTCTTTGTTGTTCTTAATTTCATGTTTTTTTTCTTACTGCTGTCTGTAGCACTATGATGTTCCATGACATGCCATCATTCAATGACAGTTTAGTATATAATATTTTCTGAAAATTATACAGATAAAGGTTAGGAAATCTTGCTTGGGTATGATAAATGGTTCTAGGTACTCTCGCCGAAAACCCTATCGGTGAAAATATAATAATTATTAACCTTTATAAGGTATGCAATGCTATACATATTTAACAGTAAAAACAGTGAAGTAGTCATTTTGTCACTATCAAAAAATCTTGCTGGGGGGCGGAGAGGACTACCCAGACGGAAATCATAGTTGGCATTATGTACATTTATATACGGGGGGTATTTTTTACCGTTGATTATATGCGGTTCCCCCTTCCATCGTATTACTAGAGACGACGCCGTACTTAATCAACCATAATATCTCCAAAAAAAATTTCAGTTGGTAAACCCAACTATAATCTAATGAATGAAAGATGGCACAGCCAACTATAATCGGAGTTGTTCGAATCACCTATAATTTAGAGCAGAGTATAGTTGGTTGTACCACGTATAATAAAATAAAACAAAATTCATAAAAATACATATGGATGGAAATGATTTTGGTTTCATAGAGATTGATCAATAGGTATTATCAAGTGATAATATATAACCAATTTGCTATATTTCAATGTAATTACGAGTGGGTGGTGTTAATTCTAAAATGCATACTGTGGTTATCATTTTCCCGTAAAATAAAATACAAGACATGGCAACTCTTGTACAGCTGCCATATACCTACGTTCATGCGCACATGCTATGAATAAAATATATTATCTCAGGCATCAAAAGGTTGATTGTTGTATAATGATAATTCTTGATACTATGAACGAACATTATTAATTTTTCATACCTAGTTATACTACCTATTTCTTTTTACATTTTATACTTAATTTAAAGTACAAGGTTTATTGTATCTAGTAGGTATAATGGTATGCTATAATGGATAATGTAAATACATATTTAAAATAATATATTATAAGTGCTGCAATATAATCATGCTGCCTATAATGTTCATTATCATTACTACCTCTAGGTAAGTACCTAAAACCTATACATTTTTAGATATAATATTTAGCTAGATTATAGATTGGTAGGTAGCATAAATTATTACTTTAAAAATAAAATTCTAAGAGTTATCCTAAGAATTAAATTTTCAATTATTACCTACTTTAGCTAAAAAAATGAAAATAATTCGTAGGTAATATGAAAATATTACCTCCTACCTGTGATCAGTTTTACTTCATTATTATATTGGTAAAATAATAACCAATCACTTTGCCGCTTTTTATAAAGCAAAGCGAAGCTTTTCAATCGACAGCACACTGAGAACAGTAGGACGTGGTCAGTTATTTAACAAGTCAAAGTGAAATAAATTATTGAATTATGTCAAGTAAGAACTTGTAAAGTTACCAAGAATGTAGTAAAAGATAAAAGAGAAGAAAGAAAAGCCAGTTAAATATGAAATCTTCAGCAAATACACTTGCTAGCATCGTAGGTAGGGCGCTACACCTACTCAAAGCCTGTGTATAATTAAAATTGGTGAGGTTCTAATAACTTCAATATTTAGGAGCTACATAAATCTGTGTAGGTATAGAAAATATTATACCTGTACCTAGGTACATTTTTATCATGTTATTGTCCACAGTGATATGAAGTCAAACTGGAATAGGTAGCTACCTAGCTACCTGCTTATCAATTTGTCACCTAGTCCATGTTTCAGAATAAGTTAAAGAATACCTATTTATTGATGTAGTACTTTCTTCTGGACCTGTATTTAACCATCTGATTAACTCATTGAACTGTGCTATTAACATGGAATGATGGGAAAATAAATTTGCATCCAAAATTAATTTAATTATTATGCCTAGCCGACTAGGTATATGTAGTGATTTTTTTGTACAGTGGGCTCTGTTACATGAGTGACTCAAGTCTCAGCAGTCTGACCTGAGGAGTTAGGATACATTCTTTTCAGACTGACAAAATTCCATGTTTCAGAGGCTGGAAAATTGTAAGCCTATTTTTGAGCCAAAATTTCACAAAAAATAAGAGCCAAGCCAATTTGGCTCATTTTTTGAAGATTTCAAGCCAAAATAAGTTAAATAACCATGGTAACATTGGAATTATTAAATTAATTCAAAATTTTAAGCCAATTAGACATACCTATCGATACGTATCTAAAAGCTGAGCGGCGCACCATAGTCGGCGCACCAGATCACGGCGCACCACTGTACATTCTATTAGATAGGTATTTTGAATACAGATTAATGATATATGAAGTGAATTTGATAGGTAATTGTTTATCAAATTTATGACTGACGGTACCTGAATCCAATGTTCATACTACACAGTTTAATTATTTGATTGAAATGTTTAATTTGGAATAGAAAATAAAATTCATCATAGAAAACTGTAATTAAAATTTTATGGGGTAACTATTGTAAACTTTCAGTCCGAGGTGTAAATAAAAACTTATTAGTTTTTAACTAACTAACCCCCCCCCCCCCCCCCCGCTAGGTCATTAAACAATCATGAAGTGTGCAGAAAAACAAACTAGCGGATTCAACAAACTTCATAACGGTTATTTACTTTGAAATCATTAATAGAAAGTACAGTGGTGCGCCATATTGTAGTGCGCCGTAATGTGGTGCGCCGCTCAGCTTTTAGATACTGTTGTACCTATCTGAGATTTAACCTTTTGAAATCTAAGCCAATTAATTGTCTTTAACTGACATTATGACATACTGACATACTCTAATACTCTTATACATGGACCATGGTGACCAATCATTCGGCTGATCCACCTACATAATACATTTTACAATTTTACCAATTAGGCAAATAGGTAGGCTAAGTACCCTATGTTTCAAAAATTCAAAGTGTTGACAAATTCAAAGTACAGGCGACTTTGGACTCTTGAGGGGTGAAATAAGTTGTTAAACTTAAACCTGTAAATAAGTTAAAACTAGTAGGTAAAGTAGCTCATAATATAGTCTCAGGAAACCAGTCTGTATTTTGTACACAAAATTCCACAGACTTTTTCAAAAGCAGAAAAAATCCATCAAGAATTTCCAATAATAGTAATTTGGTTGATCAACCAACATTTTCTCAATGTCTCCGTCGAAAATTAATGGTCCTAACATTGGAAATTAGGAATAAATAGCTAAAAATCCACTTACCTTGCAGCCTTCACCTTGCTGGAATTTACCCTGGAATACAGTCTGGTCCACCGTCCACATTATGACCACATAATAAAGCATGTCCAAACTCGCCATTTTAATATCGACTCGGCGAGTTTGTGACATTGATTTTGAGCCCTCCAATTGCAAATGGCAAGAAATATCTAATTTTCTCCTATGGTACAATGTTATTTTGAAAAGAATTTATGATAATTTGATCATTAATCATTATGAAGAGAAATTTGGTGATTTTAGGAGAGAGCTGGAGAGACAAATTGAAATGGAGAGTTTCTGTGCCATACTATTTTACTTAGAGTCTGGTCAAGAGATTCACGGGGCTCACCTGCATCAGACATGAAATGTCAGGTTGTTTTCAAGTGTAAAACTAATATCTTCAATAGGAAGTCTAATGTTTTTTTTTTAACTTTTAAATATGATGAGTATCTTAAATTAAATGTGGTGACTGGATCCATTTTCTCACTTAACTGGCGACTTCCCTGCCACACTTTGAAATACTGTGACATACACTAACACAGTTAATACCTACTATAATAATTATTATTATATTATTTATATAGGCACCTAGCCAGTAGCCACAGAAAGCTAATAGTTATGTGATAATGTGACTATTACTGAATACTGACTAACTTACATATCTAGGTCCTAGGAATAGATATATAATCCACTGACTTTGCTAGAATATTATTTTGAAATCAATGGGGAGGGGGGGGGGGGAGTAAAATACCACCAACAAGTTGACAACCCAGCCAGTCCTCAAAGCGTGTCCGCGTCCCCAATTTGTCAATGATCTTTGCCCTTTGCAGACTTTTTTGATGGAAAATAAGTATATCTATACCTAATCTTTGTAAGATCTTGGATATTATTTCCGAATTAACTCTTATGTTTAACTAGTCTAATAAATGTAAATATTGGAGACTGGGAGTCTTGGGAGAATTCCAGCCATTTTGGTATTTTTGGATATGGATTGAAAAATCTTGGGAGAAAAATTATTCTAAAATTAAATTCTTTGAGACTGATCAGAGTGGACAAAGTATGTAGTGTATTGCACTATTACTATGCAGTGTGCATTTCCATATACTGGCTAAACTTCTCAAAATTTTAATTTCTAAGACATTTTGACAATTTTTCTATCTCCAAAAATCTAAAAAGTTCCCAATTAATTAAAATAGATCATACATGTAAACACAGGAATTAATTTTGCAAAGATATAAATATTTTCCTTATGAAAAACTCTGTAAAAGTCTCCAAAAGATCACTGGTGAATACACCATCCAGCCTGTATTTCATGGCAAATTTTAGCAACTTGGCGATGGAAAATTTAAAATTTCCCCTTTAAAAATAATATTCAAGCAAAGTTAGAGAATTTCTAGCTATTTATTCCTATGGTAGTGATAATGTTACCATAAATTTTTGGTGGCTAAATTGAGAAAATACTGATGGATCAGCTAATTTATTAGAAATATGCTGAGTGCTATGGCTCATAAACTCAGCACTTGCCTTTCCAGGTACCTCCATAACTAAAGAAGCTAAATTAAAATGATCAATTTATCATAAATTCATTACAGAATGATATTGTAGTATAGGATTTAATTGAATATTTATCACCATTTGTAATTGAAAGGATTAAAATTGCTGTCAAAAACTCGCCAATGCCCAAAGGCAAGAAAGGACATACTTTTTTACCTGGGATAAATGGTGGTGAATTATTTCAAGATTTAAAGAAATCAGTGGGTTTTTGTGCACCAAATACAGAGTACTGACAGGTATACCATACAAGCCACACTGGCATATATTATATATGGTGCTAATTAACTAATTTTTTCTTATACAACAATGTTGTTTGGCGTATTTATTGGAATATTGTTATTTATGGAGCTTGCAGCTTCGCTGTGCCCTATTCAGACACATGAATATATCATTTAATCTAAACCAAACTAAGAGATATATTAGTATTAAAATATTCAACAAAAAGTTCCAAAAAACTAGGATTTGGGCAAAATTAATATATATGTGCTTTTTAACACAAAGAATGAGCTGACACATAGTCAACTAGTCATTTTGTCAATAAAAAGTAATCATTTGACAGTTATTGATATATTTATCCAATGCCAGAGGTGGAATATGCCTCACATTTATAGTTTTTTTATTAAAATATAATAAAAGCATAATATAACTTTCCTTTTTATTTTAGATTATTCAATAGCTTTCTAACTATGGAATCTATATTGTATTTGAACCTCAAAAAGTATATAGCTTGGTGTAAGATTACCTAAATGTAGGAAGAGCAATGTGGTTGTCCATAAGTGGCCAAATTCCTATTCATTGCATAAAAAATGTTCCATCAGAAAAGAGTTGGAAAAGTATGCTATTGTAGCACTATGTCACTCAAGTAAGTAGCAACTAACAAGCTAACAATTTTTATCTAATATTTCCTTTATATTTTTTTAATTTTAAACATTTTTTCAGAAAATTATGATGTATGCTGCAATGAAATTTATTGCATTGAAACAGCTCCAAGTTCATCAGAAATTGAAATGAATGCCAGCAATGTGCCAAGATTTTTGGATGCTGTTCCCCAATTTCATGGAGGACTGATTCACAATTTAAGGTTAGTAGCAAATGTCTTTTTTATATGATTATATAATCCAGGCATATATAGACTTTATTTTCTAATGGAGAATACACTTGTCATATTCAGCAAGTTTGCTATCAGATTTAGGAAGCATCAAGTAACTGATCAATAGTTTGTTGACTTGATGCCAAAACTGAATTTCAAATAATTTCTAGTTCTTCATAAAATTTTTCAAACTATTCATAACTGTTTTTTGTACATGCAAGTATAGATAAACTATGCACAAAGCTAGCATTACTTGATTGGGCGAGTAAGACCTGACTCCATTCAATTCTCTTCTCCATTTAGACTGTGAAAACTGTATTTATTATTTGTGTAATACACCATTTTGCTCCCAGTTGTGTGTAAACTATTGAATATAACATGGTATCTTTTGTTGACAATGAAATTGAAGATTTCAAATAAAAGAAGCTTATTATTTCTTCCCAATGCAGTAAAAAATAGTGTAAAAACTAATTTCCATAAGTAATGTTTTCTCTCTCATTACAGGGACAAGGTGCAATGCACTTGTGTGGCGAAAGTTAATGAAATGCATGGCAAATTAAATCAACTTAAAAAAAAAAGTCACTTCTATATTAGTGAAAATGGTCACAGCATCGCAATTTCTCCCACCACCACTCAATATGAGAGTGAACTATGTGATTTAACTGCCTATGGTGCCTACTACCTTGGTAAATATTTATGATATGCATTGTGTGTGTAAGTAATAGTGTTACTTTGATTTAGCTGATTATGAATTAATATTCTTCAAATGTTATTTATAATTTTTTCAGGATTCTACTTTGAGAAAAATGACTGGAAAAAGGACCCTGAATTTTGATGAGGTTGATGAGGAAAAAAAATTAGCAGTTCAATTTTCCCTAACAGGACTGTGTGAAGGATGCAAACACTCAAAACTTAGTTTCAAGGACCATGCAATAGGAAAACAAGTTCTCGGTGAGTCACTGAATTGTATAAATAAATAAAATAAATCAATTTTCAGTTGTATATCTAATGATAAACTATGTTATACTATTAACTGTATACAATATATATGTAAATTCAATTTATAGTTTCTAAGAGTGAGATTCTCAATTGTTACTCGGTAAATAGCAAATTAAGGAATTTTGTGAATATATTACTTAATTATATCTTATCATATTATAAACTTTATGTTCAGTTATTGCCATGACTGTAGAATTACTTTTGAATCTAATGACTCGTCCAGACTTTGTTAGATAATTATATCGAAAAATATGCTAAAGCCTTATAATAATACTGTAATATACCAACTTCCAGATATCATAATACTGCACCACTCGATAACATAGAAGGAAGCTTGTACTTGTGTGAGCTAACTTCTTCCAAGTGCTAGTACTTTGGAGTTAAAATCTAAGCCAAAGAGTAAGTGTATTATTATTGTTTCATTCCTACAACTTCCTCCAGTGTAGTAGTTGTGCGGAGATTTTGTTTTCTTCATAGTTTTTAAAATCTTTGAATTGTTTTAATGATATAAACTGACGGTTTTTTATTTGTGTCTTATCAAATTTTTACGTGTTATGTTTTCCTTTGCAGGCACAATGCAAACACCATCTGAATCACTGCTTGCTGCTTCTTCAGTACTAACTGCTCCTTCAGAACTAGCTTCTCCTTCAGAACTAGCTGCTCCTTCAGAACTAGCTTCTCCTTCAGAACTAGCTGCTCCTTCAGAACTAGCTGCTTCTTCAGCACTAGCTGCTCCTTCAGAACTAGCTGCTCCTTCAGTACTAGCTGCTCCTTCAGAACTAGCTGCTCCTTCAGAACTAGCTGCTCCTTCAGAACTAGCTGCTCCTTCAGAACTAGATGCTCCTTCAGTACTAGCTGCTCCTTCAGAACTAACTGCTCCTTCAGTACAAGCTGCTTTCCAAGTTTTAATCATTTTATAGATTTGTATCAGCTTCTATTAGTATTTTTGTAAGAGGAAGCTACGTATTTTAGAATGTGAATATTATTCTCTAAATATTTACGCTTTTTTTTATATTAATTCACTATATTTTATAATCTTTACATTTCTTATTGCACCATATTTTTGAGCATTTAGGGAAAAAAAATAGGGAGAAAATTTTGTAGTATAAGATCTATTGGTTGTTTAGTGTTTACTACTTGTACTTTTGTCAAACAAGTTAGAAAATATAGTAATGAAGGCATTACTTTGTTTGTACCACTATATAGCCCCCAGGGGCTCTATCCTGAAGCTGTCTGTGGTGAATGGAAAAGAAGGAGGGTGGCGCCCTTGGGCCCCGAACTGTTGTAATTTGGATTATAGATGGCCTTTTTTTCCTTTTTACCATGTTTATCATTTTTTTTAACGCTACTTGCAGTTCTAGAGGATAGCGCTAGGGTTATACTCTTCAACTACGAGGTCTTAGATTTATGTGTTAGGTAGACTCGTGTGATTCATTTACTATCACCTCTTCATTTTCCTCTTCTATCCGCGAGTGCAGCCACAGGTGCTTGTGTCCCTCTTCGTCACATTCCTTGGTAAGTGACTGCATTCACAGAGTAGCTTTTCTGCATCCATGAGCATTGTCGCCGACGGTGGTAAGTGACTTTGTTCATGGAGCCACTTTCCTCTCTGACTGCTTCTTCCAGTCCCTTGTATTTAATTTCCTTTTGACGTCAGCGATATGGCCTTTGGTTCCGAAGCAGACGTTAAACCCCTACTAAAAAAAATTACCACTATTTATATCTATTATAAATATAAAAATTATTCCACCTTGTTACATACTTCTCTTCAAATGAAGTGTTTATCATGATTGATTAAGTAAATATTAAATAAGGTATGAATTTGATAGCTATATGTTTCTCCGCTTAATTTATTTAAGTTGTAATCAAAGATTTCTTTCATACAGGGTGGGGCGTAAGTTTGGAAGCAAATGAAAGTGCATATTATAATCCAACGAAAAATATATTTAATAATTTACAGTTATGTATTATTACATCAGGGTTTTAAGAATTCAAAAATCATAAATTTATTCAAAATGTCCCCCCTTGTTTTTTATAACAGCCTCAAATCTCCTCCGAACTCCTACTGCGGCACGCAACTGTTCTTGTGAAATTTCCTTCCAAGATCTCTGGAGCGAACGCTTTAAATCATCCACACTGCGATGGAATTTACCACAGGCCTTTGATTCAAGAATGGACCATACCGAAAAGTCCATAGGATTAACATCTGGGGAGCAGGGAGGCCACATTTCTTTGGACCAAAACCGTGGAAGATGGTCATGGCACCAGTTTTGAGTGACATTTGCAGTATGTGAAGTCGCGCCGTCTTGCTGAAATGTTCATAGAGTGTCATTACCGAAGTGATCCTTAGCTGACTCCAACATTGGCGTCAAAATATTTTCAATATAACATTTAGCATTTATTTTGGCGCCTTGTTCCACAAAAATTAAAGGAGATCTCCAAGTTTCTGAAACGGTGGCCCAGACCATTACTGAAGCAGGTTTCATGGTTCTGTGGACATTTTTTTGGTTGTATGGGATGTCTTTTGCACTTTTACCAATTATTCTGTCATTCCTCCGGTTGTGAGCCATTTCCACTGTGAATTTTTTTTCGTCAGACCAAACAATTTCACCTGCCGTGCAAGACTTCAATTCTCTCAGAAGTGCTTTGCTTCTCTCCAATCTCTTTTTTTTACAGCTTCTGACAGAGTCTGTCTCTTTTGGAGGGTGAAAGAGGACATCTTTAGGTCTTCTTTGACAACTCTTCTCATTGTTCTGGGACTCACATTAGCTGTTTTGGCTAACAATCGTATTGACCTTTTCTGGTTCCTCCTGATCTTCTCTCGGGCACATTTTATCAGTTGTTTGGTGCGTTGTGAGCGTGGTCTACCACTTTTTGGATGATCAGTCAAGTCTCCTCTCTCATTAAAACGCTTCACACACTTCCATACAGTCGATCTCGCTATTGAGAGAGTCTTTGAAATGACGGAATCTGACTTCCCGGCACGGTGTAGAGCAATAATAGCTTCTCTTTTGTCTGACATTTTTGAATTGACTAAATTTTTGTAAAAAATAACACTGCCACGTCATAATGTAGTGTCTCTACTATAGTTCAAACCCTATCACCTACTTAGGAACTTATTTTTAAGAATTATATTAATGTTTGAAAAATTGCTTCCAAACTTACGCCCCACCCTGTACTTAATAATAAATATATATTGGTGCGTTAAAAAAAAACATTAATGTATATGAAAAATAGCTATCAAGAGATTTGCTTTTTGCGATATAATAAAATGTTCACACTGTTTCAGTTTATTTATTCACCTTGACCACGAATATATGGGCAAATGCCAATGAATAGGAATATAGTTGTACATAGTAGATATCGCCATCGATAATATAACGTTGTACATAGTTGGTATCGCCATCCATAATATAACGTTGTTTATAGTTGGCTCAGCCTTATTTAAAGAAATATTTGATATCAGCGATTATATGCGGATTAGCCAACTCTACTTCTTGTTTATCGTAGGATATGCTAACTGTATTTAGTTGTTTATGGTAGGCTATGCCAACTATAAAATATCTACGGCAAAACGGTCACTTGCCGTCTATAATGCCAACGGTAATGCCCAACCATAAATGTACATAATGCCAACTATAAATTCCGTTTGGGTAAGAAACTTCCTAACCCTTTCCACAATCGGATTGCTAACCTAACCTTAGTTGGACTATATCTCTTTATATTCATGACGTAAAAAGTTCTTAAAAGTTTTTTGAGAGAATTCATCAAATTCAATTTATTATAGATATGATTTTAATAGTATTTCATTATAAGGTAATGAAAAGATTCTATAGATGTATACTTCGATGAATCTTAATAACTTGTAGTTTTTAATATTCTGTCTAATTGAAGACATTCAAATTATTATAAATAAAGAAATAGAATATATATATTTTCAAATAATTTTATAATAATGGTATTTCTTCGCCGGTTTTACTAGCCATCACACTAATATTTAATGACGAATTTATCTCCAAATCAGCTAACAAAATTGTACAGTACTAATTGTTACAGAATGAAACGAAATTCTTTCTCCGCCTAAGATGGTTTTCACAAATTTCTAAAATTAATCAACGTTTCCATTACCTCCTTTGGCGATTGTTTTGAGTACCTACTTATAATGATAACTATGACACGCTCATATTTTCTATTTATTATTTGCTTTGTGATTAATATTAGAATTTAAATATTGATGATATTTTGATTGATTAGAAGAAAATGACTGGAAAAAGTTTGATCGTACTTGCTTTTTACATGGAATCATCATTATGTTCAACTTTAAAGATGAGGATGGTGTTCGAACGGGAAAAACTAATTAGACAATATGATAAACAAAAAGGCAATAATCAAAATTTTCCTGTTATGCCGAAAACTTAGTATTCAGAACATTTTCAAATTGAGACGGCAAGGTCTGAGAAAATTTATTCTGCTGTTTAATTAAATGTTTGGTCAATGAAAAACTTCAAGAAAAGAATGGTTCATTGAGTAAATATCAAAATTTACATAATGTTTCATCTATTTTGTCTCAATAACGTTGGAGAAAATTCTATGGACAATTCTCTAGAAATGTTAGCATAACCAGAGTTGTCCTTTTTTACAATGTAATGATGCAAGTTCTTTGATAAATATTTGGAATAAGAATTCGCTTTTAGGGTAACTTTTGTATTTCAATAATAAATGATAGAAAAAAATTTGAGACTAAAACATTAATAAATGTGAGATACGTTCCAAAAAATGTTTTAATATTTTACGATAATGCATTTTATTTGACTGGAAAAATACACTTCAAATAATATTTAATGGAGTGTCTCACTATTTTAACTTTTATTAATTTTGAAGAGTGAGACGGCTGATTTCCTAAGACTTGACTATACTATGAAAATAGATAATTTTTAATTGAGACATATTTTGAGACCCACGAAAAATAACAAAAAAATAGACGTTTTTAAAATCTCTATTTCTCCCTCCTTTTTTGGCCTAAAGACATGGGGTACTTTTTTATTTTGTTCAGAATTTTGCACTCTACTGCATTACTGCCCGTTTAATCAAATTAATCAATTAAAAAAAAAAAGAATATATTTTTTAATATGTTTACATTTTCTCATAGACTTTTTACACGTTGCGGAATAACAAATCAACTGACGTACTTTTGTAGTCAACTAAATTCTGAATATATAAAGAAACCTCGTGTCTCTAAGTCAAAAAATAAGGAAGAAATAAACGTTAGGAGTTGAAATATTAAAGGTGTTCAGAACGGCTAATTTTTTTTTCTTTAAATACCTAATATTTTTACACATGATTTGAGACATTATAAGATGTCTTTCTATGCAATTTTTTCTTGAAGACTATCTCAAATTTCGATGAGACACTCCCCTCAATTAACATTCTAATAAATATTTTATAATAAATTTACACATATATTACAAAAATATATTGGGTGTGATTTTTTTTTCAATTCTCTGTACCCATGGAATTAGAAAAGGGAATATGAGTTAATGTTACTATTGTCAAATTGATTGCAACTTTACACACTAATCAGTAAAGTAATGTTTGCATAATCAATTGCCAGAATAATTGATAAATCAATAAACGTATGCAATGCTACACATATTCTAAATCCCAAGTAAGTTATTAATATAAATTCAAATTTCAACATCGTTCATTTAATTCTTTTAATTCTTTATTTTTGCCGTTATATTTATCTAACAGTCTAACCATTGATTTTTATAATATCGGAAAATAATATCCCCAAAGAATTGAGGACTGTAAATTAACTATGGTTCATAAATACAGTGTACAGTTCATAAATACTAGTCTATCAAGCATAGACTAGTTTCCAAAGCTTAGGATATATAGTGCAGCTACTGAATAATGTAACTAAACGTTAAAAATAGAACTGGAATATCTTCATTTTCAGTGCAGTGAATGAATGATCAGGTTTGTTACCTTGAGGAATCATGCAGGATGGTGAAAATAGGCTAGTTCGTATTTTTATTTGATCAGAACAAAATGTCATAAATGGAATGAGGAATGAAAATTATCCGCGGGGTTGATAAAAATATGAAGAAACTAGATTACGTGAACTCGGTACCAGATGGTTCTAGGACATTGATCAGTCATTCCATCAAATTCCAGGTAATTTGGTTGAATATTTTTGAGTTATTAAATTATACAAAATGGCATTGACCTTGAACTTTGACATTCCCACTCCCAAAAATTCAAGAAATTTTTCTCTGATATTAGCAATCACAACACTAAGTTTCAGGCAATATGGTTGAATACTTTTTGACTTATTAATGACCCTCACCTATACCTTTGAACGGATTGCTCCCAAAATTCTGCCAGCAGGTTCTAGTACATTGATCGATTGCCCAATAATTTTTAGGCAATTCGGTAGAATATTTTTTAAGTTATGCGAATAACAGGATGATGAATATAAACCTTTTCAAAATTTGATAAGGTAATGTTAGTCGTTAGTATTGTAGAAAAGATTATTTAGATATCTCTACTATCACAAATGATAATCAAATATTTCATAGTTGCATGTGAAAGCGCACATGTGATAGTATCAATTGATACCATTTGTTAGTATCAATTTCTTATTTGTTGATTAGATCATTTTTTTATATGGTTGACTATTATTTTATTATGAGTTAATAGAATGGTACAATGAGAAATAAAAATATTATTATTTTCTATAATAAATGTCAAATTATAATCATTTCCATTTTAAAACATTTCAATAAACAAAACAGTTATTTTCTAAGAATCTGAAAATTATAAATTTATTAAAAAGGAAACTATTCCACTTCTCGTATGTTCGATATTGCCTATTTCGAGTCCCTCTTTTCAAATAGAATATGAAAACATGGACTATATTGAGAGCTAATAAATATATATTAACCAACAAATATTTTAAAATGTCATTTTATTATTGAACAGAGGGATGCGAAAACAAGTTCAATTAGTGTCTATCAATATTACTTTAAAAATAAAACGTGTTGATATATTTTCCATCAGCAATATACATCAGCGTAAAATTAATTATTATTGACCATTCTCCGTAACAATCCATAAAAATCTTCATTTCGAGTCTCTCTATTGTATTAGAAGATGAGATCTTGGAATGTTTTGGAGTTCAAGCGTCGACTACTCCATTTTTTCTCTCATCAAACAGGGTAAAAACACTCCAAGATATTGCACTTTGACAGTCTTCTCACTTCATTAAATAAAGGAATCCTCTGAGAAGCGATTGGTATCGTGAATCTTTTTTGAGAATATCTACAGAGAGTCAGGTGAGGATATCTACATAGAGTCAGATGAGGATATCTACAAAGAGTCATATGAGGATAACTACAGAGTGTCAGATGAGGAAATCCTATCTATTGCTATGCATTGATGGAAGTTCCCTCCACTCGCTGATTTACCAAATTTATTCATTTTTTTTAAATAGGTTGAATATTCTTCAAATGTTCCAGAATTTGTTTCTCTTTAATTGAAATAAATATTGAACATAGATTTTGTGCAATATATGTAACTAATTTTCAAATTTATTTCAATATATTGATAAATAAATATTGTATACATCATTGTAACAATATTGAAACAATCATCAAATAAACATTTTGAAGTTAATATTATTGTAATTTCCTTTATTTACTATATTTTATTGATTTTTCTTAATTGCTTGATGACGCTTTATTTACATATATTTTAATACATATTTCATCATTTGTTCCATTACCATATCAACTCTCTATATTCCCTTAAATCGACAGGACAAAAGAATATCGCCAATAAATTAAGCTATAAATACCACCTTCTTCTCGTAGAGTAATGAGTCATTTTTCACAGGGAGAAGAAGCGACCGATTGTGTTCGTACTGACAGGAGTAATGGGATAAAATGTGGTTTGGCTACGAATTATCAGGCAATATATATTAATTTTGAATAGCATCAGGTCTTGCATATTCTCCAATTTGCTAAAGAGACTTCAGTGAACCATTTCACCAACACAAAAATCAAATTGCGGTTACTAACTATTGTAAATATGTTTTTCCCGCAGACAATAATCTGACAGCTTATAAAATTGAAAAGAATCCTCTGTATGATTTTATACAGTACATTTGAAAAAGAGAAGTATACCATCATTTAAGGAATAAAGGTTTATAAAAGGTGCTGAATCGAAATACACGAATCGAACAGATAATATATCCCTTACTAAACATATTCTATATCCCTTACTAAACATATACTATACAAATTTGTCTCACAAATGCAATAAATTGAAATAAGTTAATAATATTATTTATCAACATATGAAACTCTGATGAATTTAAACCAAGTTTACACAAATTTAATTTCCAACCCTAGTAACCTAGCCCTTCATAGTTCGCACCAGTCCTCAGTTTTGCTGCTATAAAATCTTAACAAATTGACTCATCGATATTTTTTCTTCATAAAAGAATCAACATTCGATATTTACACATTCATTGGTAAACGGCAAAGAACAATTTTCTATTGAAAATAAAATTAACAAGCAAAGGTAAGAAACAAAAATTTCGGATCTTTTCTAACTCTATGTGCAAAAGCCATTTTCACCACCAATCAATAAAATCCTTATAACATTATAAAACTTAATGATAATTTAACTGTGGATGAAAAAGGGTCCAACAATGAAAATTATACCAGAAAGAAACATGTAACTTCAATAGTCTTTTAAATATACTAACCTAAAGTTGTGTTTCGTTTTTTTGAGACACCCTGTATATTTGAATGGATGTTCATAATACGAGTATCTTGCCATATATCAAATGTTGAAAAGTGAAAGTCATGAAAAGATATAGCTTCCAATTTTATCATTTTTGCATGAGGACTGTTCCGCCTGGACTAGTCTTTAGATTACTAGGGTTGAAAGTAATGAAATATATATAGAAGAAAATGATTCCATGTATTAGGTACATACGTTACCAAGGGGTAGAATATAAAATACACTGCATGCAATAAAACATACTGGACTAAATTAGCAATTTATTAACCAATTCTATTCTAGATTTAATCATCACCATATGGCGTATATGAAAAAAACCGTTCATTAAAAGGTGGAAAAGATGATAATGTGGTTTGTTATATCGCAATCACAGTATATATTGTGAAGTGATATTTTGACTCACCAATATTTTGACATGAACATTGAACAATAATTGAACATCTCTCATGAATGAAATTCACTATTATTTTCTCAGAATATATAAATGAACATTGGAATTTCTTCCTTTATAATTTGACTCCAGTCCTTATAAATTCATTTTACCATACGTCAAAGATGAAAATGTAACGATAAATTAATCTATATTATCAAGAAAGTTTATGATAAGATGTTTTAGGCAACATTAATCATCAGTGACAAGATATAAAGTGAGGGGAAATTGCAGCTTCAAATCGTTACTGAGAGTTATGCTCAAGAGCCATTGTTCATGTTCACCTCTCGGAAATTATGAGGTTAGAAGCAATTGGTTCAGCAATTCAACATGTCCATTGTTAGGGTTAGTTCCGTGTTATCGCAGAGTTCCGTATTTTCGAACACGTAAAAATCTTTATGTAATAATCATTATTTAACTTTTATTTCAATTTGTATCCATGCTACGAATTAGAATAGAAATTAAATAATAATTATTTTATTTTATTTTCTGCCGTGTCCGAAATTGTAGAACCAACCAATAACTTGGAACTTAGTACCCTACTACCAAAAATATATCATAGAGCATAAAATTTTTGTTTGTTAAATGTAACACAATATTAATAGAAGTCTAAGTATCTATTAATTACTCACCTATACTGAGTGAGAGTTAAGCTATGGATGGAGTTTAAAACATTTAAAAAATGCACGACTTTAAACTTTCATCATAGCCACAAACAATGAAATACTGTATAGTATTATTTATTATTTATTATTATTAATATGCTTATATAGTACTACTATAACTCTTCAACAAACTTCCTTATTATAACTCATAGAAAATGAGTTGTGTAATCAAGGAGTGACAATTTAAAATTTCTTGTTACTCTTCTTCGCTTTAGTTACTGTTTGGTAATTAAACTGAGTCTTGATTTGGTAACTAAAGTGGGGGTTCCCTGTATACATACTCTGTGTTGAAAATTAACAAAGAGATTTTCTCCATTATATATGAAAGTATTTTGCTAAAAAATAATTTGCTATTGGAAAGAAAATAAGTTAGAGTGTCTTCTTTATACGTTTGATGACATGTAAAAATTAATTAAAGGGGCAGTAAACTTTATGAAAAAAATGTCATTTTTTCTAATAAAACGATTGCTTAGTAAGAATAAAGCATTCTTGTAGAATTGTAATGTTCAATATAATCTAATAATGGAAATATATCAATTTATATATAATTAATTTCTTAACAAATACTAACGGCGATGGCGCCACAATCGATGTAATCTTCTTGTAAACAAACAAATTGAGATAAGTTTCTATCTAGATTCTAGCTTAAGTGAAGAGATGGCTTTATTTTTAAAGTTATGCTTTCTTGTCTTGAATCTTTTAACCATTTTAACGCAAAAAAAGGTTAATTACTGCATACATAAATTAATATGAAAACAACAAATATACTCAGGTGTCGCAATTTTTATTATATACTTTTCATATGAACATTTTAAAAATAAAATAGCATTCAAATATTACATAATTAAATATTCTGAATCGATTTAAAACAAATTTGGTGATTGTTTGATTTTAAGTTTACTATCCCTTTAAGTTTACAACTCGTACATCCGTGCAAATAAAAGGTTATTTAGCTACGAACTCTTAAATTTTTGTCTTAGGTAGGGTAATAAGTTACATTTACTACCTCTTCATTCCCTTCTTTTATACGTGAGTGCAGTCACTTGAACTTGTGTTCCTTTTCTTATCATTCTTTGGTTAGTGATTGGATCCACAAAGTAGCTTTTCTGCATCAATGAGCATTGTCACGGAATGGTGGTTGGTGCCTTGATCGAGGAGTCATTTTGCTTTCTGACTTTTTTTACCGTCTTTTGTATTTTATTTCCATTTTACGTCAACTAAAAAGCCTTTCGTTTGAAGCAGAAGTTAAACACCTCTAAATTTAAATTTATAGTTTTACTATTTTTTGCAGCCTGAAATATTCTCACAAATATATCAAAAAAAAACTAATTTATTGAATTAATGGAATTTGTCAACTTCAGTTTCACATCAGTCTTGAGCGTATAGAAACAATTTTTTTTTATAATATTATTAAATATATGTAAATAATGTATACGCCGTCAAAACATAAGTCACGCCGCGAGTTGTCCGGCAGCAAATTATCTTGCGGCGAGTTGTCCTTCAACATTATTAAAAATATAACATAAAGTTATTCTTCTAATGTCCAGAAATACATTATGTTCTAATTCAATATACTATAGGACAAGAAATAAAAGCACTCATGAAAGAATAATTAAGTAAATTATCTTGATGCTTTACTATAGTATTTTATATTATGAGAATACTATAATAATCTAATATAATTATAGTAAAACTGTTATATAATAACTATATTATAATTATATTTAAATTATATTAAACGTCCTTAAATCACCATTCATTAATTATAACTGTTCCATCGATTTTAATAATTTAATATTCCATTAATTAAGAATCTCGTCAGATTTTCTTATAACAGTCCCGTTAAGAGGCTTTACCATGGCCGATTGGACTTAATTAGTCTATTGTGATAAAATCTGATGTGAGAAGAGGCTATTCAAACTTCATTATTTAGACTATTAATCCATAATGAAGTTAAATGAATATGAGGAATATTTTATATTGGAATTTAATACCAATGAACAGTGTTCAATTATTCTTCCGGTTACAAGAAGCAATATTTTTGGTTATTTGGTTGTATTTTTTTATCATAATCTTATGTGAGGAAATAACTTTTTTATCATCAATAATATGATGAATCATTTAGGTTTATGGCCGAGGAATAAAATATTAGGATGGTTCCACTCCTCTATAATATTTGGTCGGTCAACTATCATTTCTTAGGCTAAAATCATTTACCTGATAGTATTATAATTGTTTTTTTTTATAAAATGACCCATCGCTGACACCTTTAATGTATAACTTTTTCATTTTCATAATGTTATACATATATGTTAGTTCCGAAACACAATATATTTTAATAATATGTCTTAAATATCCCCAACATCATCTTAAAATCCTTACCTTCACTTTCTCCCAAAAGTTTGGTTATTATAACAGTCTACGAGTGTAGTTTGTAACTTTTGGCCAGAAAGTTCACGGGTAACATCCGTGTAACATCTTAGAAACATTCCTAAGAGGTTAGTTGGTGATAAGGAATGTGGTGAATAACATCATAGAAACATTCCTCAGAGGATAGTTAGTGATGAGGAATGTGGTGAATAACATCATAGAAACATTCCTCAGAGGTTAGTTAGTGATGAGGAATTTGGTGAATAACATTTTAGAAACATTCCTCAGAGGTTAGTTAGTGATGAGGAATGTGGTGAATAACATTTTAGAAACATTCCTCAGAGGTTAGTTAGTGATGGGGAATGTGGTGAATAACATTTTAGAAACATTCCTTAGAGGTTAGTTAGTGATGAGGAATGTGGTGAATAACATTTAAGAAACATTCCTCATAGGTTAGTTAGTGATGGGGAATGTGGTGAATAACATCTTAGAAACATTCCTTAGAGGTTAATTAGTGCTGAAGAATGTGGTGAATAATTTCATGTTATTGTGGAAGAAATGCTTCTGAGACGTCAGTATTAAAACAAATTATGTTTATT
Source organism: Caprella mutica (assembly GCA_947561585.1). NCBI lineage: Eukaryota > Metazoa > Arthropoda > Malacostraca > Amphipoda > Caprellidae > Caprella > Caprella mutica. Next base: position 18,167 of record CANNZV010002192.1, on the reverse strand, counting down.
ATATGTTATAACCTGTCATTTCCACTCCTATTTAAATGAGACAATGGTTCTAGGACTTTTGCCCGGCGGAATATTGCCCGGTGGAATTTTGCTAGGCGGAATTTCACCCGTGAATTATATATATCTAGGTTTAAATAGATAAAATGTAAGTTAAAAGTTTAAAATGTGAGATGCAATTTACATAAGTAGTTTCAATTTAACTTTATCATATTGTACTATAACAAGTTTTATTTAACTAATATTAAATAACCACGGAAATTAAAAATCCTATTAATACTTAATGTAAGATTGAAAACTATGAAATCGTTAATGAAATCATTGAACATATTAATGAACATATAGTCATATCTCGTCACGAAGTACTGTACAGGTGAAGAAAGCAGTAAGTGAATTACAAACAACATTTAAAATACTAAATAATAGTATTTTAAAAATAGCAAACCATATATAGTATTATTTCAAACTAAACTACTGTTCTATCTTACTATTAGATGTTCTGTAATTATTTTAAGTAAAATCAAATTCATTTTATTTTCAATTTCGTGGCTATTTTACATTGGTTAAATAAAACTTGTTATAGTACAATATGTTAAAGTTACATTAAAACGTTTTATATTTATGTAAGTTGCATTTCACCTTGTATACCTTTAATTTACAATCTACCAATTTAAAGCTATAAATATATGATCAACGGGGAAAATTCCACCGGGCAAAAATCCGCCTGGCAAAATTCCACACTGGTAAAATTCCGCCAGGAAAAATTTCTGTCACCGAAACAACTATGTTAAAGAATATATGTACTTTGTAATGTAGTTTGTGGTGTCAACTAGTTTGTTGTAATGCTCACTTCATGCTTATACAATTCATCAAGTATGTATTGATTAGAATGAATTAATATTGATTACACTAAATGAATATTGATTAAACTAATTGAATAATGATTACAATAAATGAACATGGATTATATTAACTTAATTTTGATTACAACAAGTAATGGTTAAATAATTTTATTAGTTTATTACTAATTATAGGATAATCACTTACTCCCAAGATAAGGTAACCCAAATCGGTTACGATTTAAAGAAAAAAATATAATATTTTCAATTACAATCCCAAAGTTGAGTTTGATTAGAGTCAAATGTGATAAATTTAACATTTACCACAGTTACTTAGTTGCAATCTAATGGCAAGTGAGAAAATTAAATATTTAGTGGGAATATGTATTATAGGGAATTACTTTATTAAACTCTAATTTGGTGATATAATTATGATAGAATGAGAATTTATGAAGTCGATACTATTATCCATTCAGATTCATTCATTATTTTATTTTCCAAAATGCTTAATATTTATATTCAAAATATTTAAATAATAGCATTTACATCATTTTATACATATTTTATAACCTGTATACCATCTAGAAGTATATTTTCTGCAGACTAGAGGAATAATTTCTGACAGGAGTAACGTACGAAACACAAACACAATTATTATAATATAGACTTTTAGGGCTAATCCACACCATCGCTCCGGTCACGCTCCAGTCACGGTCCGGTCCAATATTCTTTAATGCATTTCACGTAGAGCATCCACACTGGCAGTGCCGGTCAGGTCACGCTCCAGTCACGCTCCGGTCACGATCCAATCCAAAGATATTTTGACTGGAGCGTGATCGGACCGTGAGCGGAGCGGCACTGCCAGTGTGTATTAGCAACGCTCCAGTCGCGGTCCAATTTTATTATTTGCGTGCTTTTTCTAGAATTTTACTACACATATATATGTCTCGCGAATTTGACTGATCTGAAATATCGACCGATTTCGCCGCGCAATCTGTTGATCAATCGTTATTGCAGCCATCGACCGATGGCGCAACCATCTATCGATTGTTGCGCGTTCGAATGATAGGGAGTTTTTTAGTTTATGCATTTAATTGTTTTGATTTTAATGGAAAGATATTGTCTTTTTAAACAAAAAAAATGTTATATTTCATAGAGTAACCATCAATCGATTGATGATTTCCCTATGAAATGTAACAATTAGATAAAGAAATTATAGAAATCCATATCAATCGAACGCGCAACAATCGGTTGATGGTATCCCTATTAAATATACCATTTAGATGCTTAAACTAAATAATTCTTTATCATTCGAACGTGCAGCAATCAATCGTTGGTTGCGCTATCGGTTGAGGGCTGCGCTAACAATAGATCAACAAATTATGAAGCGAAATCAGTCGATATTGCTGTGAAAATAATAGAAAAATTTAGTTTTGTCATCTATTTTAGATGAGAATACAACGAGTAGATATCCTTCACACTTCCTGTCTTTTAGCATAGGATGAACTCAAAATATCTACTAGTTTGTTTTCTCTCATCCTGTTCATCAATCAAGCATAATGATAATCACTGCAAAATCAGATGATACGGAAGGGACGGGAGCGAGAGCGGACCGTGACCGGACCGAACATGTGTATGCACATGGATGAGACCGGACCGTGACTGGAGCGAGAGCGGAGCGTGACCGGAGCGATGGTGTGGATCAGCCCTTATGTAACTTAGATCGTTCAAAAATTCTAATTAGTAATAACTATGGAGTGTGGCATAAATACACAACAGCTCTTAAGCAGAAATTTAGGTAGGAAAAATTCGTTGAGACTATTTGGAAATAGAACAACTTCAGTGACGTTTTGATTTCATCGAAGTTTTCACTTTGAATATTCGTTATTCGATTGTTCATTGCATGGTTGAGGCCCGCTTCACACTTGCATTTTTGACACCGCGGAAAAAAATATCTTCTTAAATTGTGTTTACACTTGGGTTTATTTATCGCTGATTGAAAATAAAATAAAATTTCCACTTTAGCGATAAAAAAATCGCATCAGTGAACACATTTTGAGAAGAGGTTTTTTCCTTGCTTTTTAAAAATACAAGTGTGACGCGAGCCTTAAACATGCAACGAACACGCAAAGAACGAATATTCAGAGAGAAAACTTCGATGAAATCAAAATATAACTGAAGTTGTTCTATTTCCAAATAGTTTCTAAGGAAGAAGTTTAAACCCCCTGTATTATAATTTTTACCATTGTAATTTTTTTCCTTTTCTTCACTGCCTTTTAGTAAGTAAAATCACAGAGTTAGTTCTAAGAATATACTTCGCGCAATGACAAAAATAATCACCCTCACTCTTTGCTTACCTGTTCTTAACTATGTCCATCAGTTCAAAATTGTTTTGACCTGTTAATAGTACAATAAGAGGCGGAGAAAAAGAGAACAAGATACAGTTTTTTCGTCCATTTACTAATGATTTACAAGTATTTGAAAAAAAGCGGAAACATTTTGTGGCCAATTCTGTATAATCTTAATTAATTTTAGTTTACTGATATAAGTATATATAAGGTCTATGCTTTTTATTTGAATTCAAATATTTTTATTAATTACTTACTAAAATATTTATAGATATCTTCAGAACGGAAATTGGAAAAAAATGTATTCGAATTAATTCATATGATTTATGTAGAACATAAATAAATTTTAAATTTATCAATGAACTACATGGAAAAAGTGAAATATTACTTTTTAGGAATTAGATTTTTATTGAAAAACAGTTTTTATTTTATAGATCTTTCTGAATAGTTTTTATAATATACAATAAACCATAAATTAAGATACATAGTGCGGAGAAGGTCTCTGATCAAATGTTATTTTTTAAATTAAAGATGTTCTTTATTTACTAATCATTTCCATTTATATCTCATTCTCTTCCAATAATCATATACTTTAATGTTCCAGGTCTAAATTTAGATAAATTAATATTGTCTTTTGTTAAAGTGTGTTAACGTGAGGCTATTATTCAGTTACACTGCGCGGGGAAGACAAAACCCAGAGATTGTTAAGCTGTTAAAAGCACCGAAATTGACTGTTAGTGAGGCTGCTAAATGCAACCAAGACTTGAGACAAGACTTGAGGTGATCGACCCAGGTGTGGACGACCGCGCACTGCACGCACTCCAACCAAAATCAATGGCATTAGCGAGCAGATAAGGAGGAACCCCAAGCAAAGCATGAGAAAGATGGTTAAGAGTATTGATATCGACGAAAAAAGTGTGAGAACCATCGTCAAAGAAGACCTCATGTTGCCCCCCTTCAAAATGACCCACATGCAACAGCTCACGGGCTTGCAAAAATAGAAGAGGCTATACAGATCAAAGATTTTTTTGAATGCAATGAAAGATGGCGTGCAGTCTGGTGAGATCGTCTTTTTGTATGAGAAAATGTTCACTATGGAGGCCAAATTCAACTCCCAGAACGACAGAATTTTGGCAAAAAGTGCTGACGGTATCTCTCCATCCGTAAAGACTGTTTTCCGTCGCCTAAAGCCTGCCTCTGTGATGGTTTGGACTGCCATCTCTGAGAGTTGGAGATCTCCTCTCATTTTCGTCAAAGAAGGCGCTAAAGTTTAACGCAAGAATGTATATCAAGGATATTTTGACTACAGGACAAGTCGAGGATAGACCTTTTACCTTTTAACAGAACGCCCAGGTAACATTCAACTTTCCAGAAGATTCCAGGAACGTTCCCTGATTGTTCCACTGGAATGTCCCCTGAATGTTCCTTTTCCGACACATTTCAGGAATATTCCAATGGAGTGTTCAAAAATATTCCCTTTGGAACATTCCCTGAACACTCCATTGGAACATTCCCTGAAGACCCCATTGGAATATTCCTTGAAGACTCCATAAGAATATTCCTTGAAGACTCCATAAGAATATTCCTTGAAGACTCCATTGGAACATTCCTTGAAGACTCCATTGGAACATTCCCTGAAGACTCCATTGGAACATTTCCTGAAGACTCCATTGGAACATTCCCTGAAGACTCCATTGGAATATTACTTGAAGACTCCATTGGAACATTCCCTGAAGACTCCATTGGAACATTCCCTGAAGAATCCATTGGAACATTCCCTGAAGATTCCATTGGAACATTCCCTGTAGACATTCCCATTGGAACATTCCCTGAAGAATCCATTGGAACATTCCTTGAAGACTCCATTGAACCATTTCCTGAAAACTTCATTAGACCATTCCATGAAGACTTCATTGGAATATTACATGAAAACTTCATTGGAACATTCCATGAAAACTCCTTTGGAACATTACTTGAAGGCTCCTTAGGAATATTATCTGAAGACTCCTTTGGAACACTGTCAAAAGAATCCTATGGAACACTTTCAGAAGACTGAATTAGAACTGTGAAAATTATAGTGGGAATGTTAAATGTCACCTCGGTCAAGATGGTAGTAATCTACTATAGAAGCCATTGTGAATCCAGATTTGCTGCAGAATCAATGGCCATATATTTTTACTACTATCTGATGGTTTTACAGAATACCCTCGCAACCTATTTTTCAATGACTTTTTCCATCAAGAAAGTATAAAGAAGACATCATGGAAGAGGGAGGAAGTAAAACTAAGCTCCATGCACTAGGTCGATTACTCTGATATCACAGGTAACAGTGTCGACCCAGCGCACTCTGGCAATATTGCAGAAACCAAAATGAAAATGAACTCAAGGAACTATAGGAAGAAATGACACTCGGTAAAAATAGAGGAACAACAGTTTATAGTAAATAATCACCTAAAAAAAACAGAAAACATGGTAATTGAAGATATAACCAATAGATTTATTGAAAAACAAATATAGTGCTATTTTTGGATAAAATCTAACTATTCAAATGGATGCTTCATCTATAGTTTAATTAATATAGATTATAGGGAAATGATTAGCGAGTAAGAGGATATTTTATTCAGGTACCTGACACGTATAGCTGCTCAAATTCCATTACCCTGAAGTCTATAAAAAACGTTAAAAAAATCTTTTAAAATAATTGAAGAAAAAATCTATATAACTAACTACAAAACTTAATATTTATCTAAAAGATTCTATCTAACAAAATTTCTACCTTAGACTATATATTAAACTCTTCATTTACAAACGTTCTATTGCCACAAGATTAGGATCAGTAGTCTCAAGATTAGGATCAGTAGTCTCAAGATTAGGGTCAGTTGTCTCAAGATTAGGATCAGTTGTCTCGAGATTAGGGCAAGTTGTCTCAAGATTAGGGCAAGTTGTCTCAAGATTGGGGAAAGTTGTCTCAAGATTAAGGCAAGTAGTCTCAAGATTAAGGCAAGTTGTCTCAAGATAAGGGCAAGTTGTCTCAAGATTAGGTTAAGTTGTCTCAAGATTAGGGCAAGTTGTCTCAAGATTAGGGCAAGTTGACATCTATCAAAATAAAATATCGCTGATGTCAAAGAGAAAATAAAAACAATTGACTGAAAAGTAATTTATGAGCAAAGTCATCTACCACCAGTTGGTGACAATGCTCATGGATACAGAAAAGCTACATCGTGAATACAGTCACTTACCAAAGTATATGACGATAAAGGACAAAATTGTCTCCAAATAAAGCCAATACGATCCTGTCTACCAAACACAAAATCTCTAAGATCTCGTAGTTGAACAGCATAACCCTAGCGTTATCCTCTAAAACTGCAAGTAGCGTTAAAAAAATTATATACTTGGTAAAAGTGAAAAAAGACAATCCATAGTGAAAGTTACATCACTTCCCAGTTAAAATTCGGTGCAGTATAGCGGACGTTTTACTGTAGTTTATGGCAGTCTCAGCATTTCTAAGCAGCGCTCAGCAGATAATCTCTGCTTTCTACAAATGTTTACCGCGACCTACAGAGGCCACGGAAGTATAAGGACGAGATAATCTGCGTAGGTTTGACGCGTTATTATCTGCCGAAAACTCTGGGGAACAGAGCATAGAAAATCTCCAGAGTTTATAGTCGACAATATTGGCTAAAAACCTCCAGAGATTGAAGCACCATATTGTTCATGAATCATAATCCAACAAATTAATTTGAACATAAATACAACTTCGTTATCGATAGTGTAGCTAATAATAGGTAATAATAGCTATAGTTAATTAATTTGTGGATAGCCCTAATATAAAATAAACATTAATCACAATTGTTCTTGGTATTCAGCTATGGTTTGGCTCATTCAGTTTTATATTAAATCTATTGTTACCTAATATTTATTTAACCACGGATATCGTTGAGTAATTTGTATGCGCTTTTTTATTTTTCATTTGTCAGAGTGAACCACTAAATTTTTTTAACGTAACACTTATAGAAGATCAAAGCAATAGTGAAGTCTGACAATGTTGATATCAGGCTTTATCAGAATACAGTTTTTCTGTATATTATCACTGAATGAACTGACACAGCTCTCATCAGACTCACACATCGATCATGTAGGTTCTAATAGTACTACCATGCGTACATGTGATTGAGAATCGTAGTTACAGGAGACATTCTTAAATAATTTCCATAAATATCAAAGTGCTGATGCTTGATTATAGATAAAATGATTTATAAAGATAAATTATAAGCATACTAAACTACCATTGCATATCATGTTTTCAACTTATAATATATTAGGTAATTATTTACCCTTATGTAGGTTATTATTTGTCGAATTAAACTTTTGGCATGTGAGAATATATTAAATATATCATATATGGAATATACAATGACATTCTTATAAACAAGCTGACATTGGCCTTTGTTTAATAAGTTTACTCCAATATGTATATATTGTGTATAATGCATACAGTATACTGCATATATATAGTTAGTACAGAAAATTAATTTGGTTCATCTAACAACGATTCATTATTATAAGTGAAATAATTGCAATAACTAACCAATTAAAATTTTATACTAATATTATTATAACATTAATCATCTATTTGTTCTTCATCCGCGCCATTTAAATAGGTATATTGGAATACAAGAATACCAAATAACACGAAATCATTATTGAAAAAATCGGTTATTCTTATCAATTATTTAAAGATAAAATCATTTCCATGCTGAAATTATTAAAAACAGGGTTGCAAAACGAAATATATAGAACAATTATTTTGTATGTTCTAAAGAAAAATATCTGATTTTTTTATTGAGAACCATTGAACGTGCCGTATTTTGAATAGTTTCCAGTTCAAAATAAGGTTCTGTGGTGATTTAATGTTTTAAGTTATTAATTTATTGGTGATGGTGAAATTGTGTATCTATCATGTGTATATGTTACAGGTTGTTGGTCCCCCAGTATCGCTTTAATATCAGCACTAAGTTTCCATTAAAATATCTTTATCAAAAAGACTCTAAAATCAAAAAAATCAAAACTCATTATTTACAATATATACAATATTTACACATTCATTCATCCATTCTCAATTTTCTTCTTCTCCACATACACTCCAAGTATCTTCTACACTTCCTTGCCCACACTAAACCACTTCCAAACAACTGATCTTTCACACTAACACCACTCATTCCATATTCTCTTCTCACACACTCATACCATTCACACACACACACATATGAACGATCGTCCCATGCTACCTTTTTCGTCAAATCTAGGGTCACTGTGCTACTTCAGGTCCCCAGGTTACAAAGTAGGGATCCCATGATACCTTTGAGTAAGGTCCCGATGCTACTCATCTTAGGGTCCCAATGCTACCATCTCTCTTTATTCTTTACTTAGTTATAAACAAGATGTAGGTAGAAGAATACAAAATAGGAAAAGATTAGGGATCTATATAAGATGAAGATTGTTCAATAAAGGAGAAGGGGCACTGTAATCAGATAGGAGGAGGAAATTGAGATGAGGAGCAAAAGGAATGAAAAAGGAGTAATATGGAGAGGTAATTGAGTTAAATTTTAGCATTTTCCTTCGTCGATGGGGAATGTTGTTAAATGAAAGGAAATATATTATTTGCCTTTATCGGCCTTGTTAGATTGAAATAATTAATACATAGGTACCTATCAAATAGGAATTGGATCTGTTTCACATTCAGAACAATGACGATATCGAAATTCACCACTTTTTTCTTAAATATTGAAGGAATTTCAATTGAAGTGGCAGAGAGAAATGATGCTGATACTCATATCATATCATTTACTTACTTACTTAATACTTGATGACACTCCTGAAGTGTCCTTTCAGGATAATAGCAATAATATCGCCTCCCTATCAATTAGCTCATCCAATGCTAATCCCGTCAATCTTTTTCTCCTATCCCTTTGCAACTCCCACATTTATCACCCCAAACCCCAGAGCATCCCTCATATCCTCAATACCAAATCTCTCCCTAACATCCCTCAATCTCTCACATCTGACCAGAGAGTGCTCAAGGGTTTCCATCTCTAGTCCACACCTCCAGCAATTCACTCCCCCACCAACGAATCTCTCCCTCCATCGCAGCTTCAGCGTGTTACTTCTTGCTCTGAAGAAAAGACCAGAATCCCACCTATTGTCATAACAATCACTGTTCCCAATTCCCTCCTTCCACCTATCAGCCTCAATGAAGCTCTTGTTCTCCATCTCTGTCCTCCATCTAATTTCCTCCCACCGATTCATCCTGCTTGTTATTTCTCTCTCCTCAATCTCCCTCAATCCTCCCCATCCCAAACCTATGTCTGCCAGATAACCCTCCACTCCCCTACCCCACCTTGTACCCCTCCTACCTCCACCATCAAACTCCTCAACTATCCTTCTAGCTATTGTGTTTTCCGAGCTCATCAGAAATCTAGCAAATCTCAACTTAGTCTTCATGTCTCTGGCTATGATTGAAGAGCAACCAATCTCTTCCTGCAGAGCAATCACCGGTGTATAATCCGGGACTCTCAACACCATCCTCCACACTCCATTTTCCACTCTCTGGATAACCTTCAAGTCTTTTGCACTCCAGAACACAACATCACTTCCATTGAGTATCCTCAGCAAAACTGCCCCCTTCCAAAAAGTTTTTCCCATTAGCATTCTTTGACATGCTCTTGCTACAACACTGTAAGTTTCGTTTACCATTTTTCTAGCTAGATTTATTTTTCCTACTTTGTGCGTTGCAAAACAATCCCTCATGTCATCCACTTGCATTCCCAGATACCTAATCTCCTTCACCATTTTCACCTCACCCAGACTCAATCCACCATCCCCCTCCCCATTAAAAACCATACAATAACTTATTTATTCATGCTGAGACCACATCTCCCACTTATTTCTTCTAGCCTCTCCAGCACCGTAACACTCACTTATCACCATTAATTGCAGTGATAATTTGGTCGAAAGAATGTGATTTGATCGTATTTGATATAACTTTTCCCAACACTATATTATTAGTCAGTAACTGAATAATATGTTATTTCCATTAAATTATTCTCTTAGTTCAACCATCGTAGGGGAATACTGCCAAAAGCAGTTAAGTTCTCTATTTGAACAAATATCTTTTATTGAACGCTCCTCTCTATGACACTTTTCAGTAACAAGTGTACTGCCTACTTTAACAACAATTCACTCAGGAAAAGAGGGGGAAAACCTTGACAATAACTCTTTCGAGTCTTCTAACTTCTATTGATTTATATGTTATTACTTCATAGAAAGTATTCTTCGTAACTAGGGATTGAATATTGTGGTAGATGTCCAACACTCTGCTCTCTACCGACTTCCTGTCCTACCACAACATTTGTAGCTGTACCTACCTACCTAGTGCCAGACGGCCCATTTGCTCAATTGATGAAATATTCACATAATTCTTTCTGAACAAAACTACAAATCCTAACTAGGTACCTAATTCCAATGTTTACATATTAGTTCTGGAGAACAGTCATGACTGTTACCTATGCAGACTGGCACTGTAGACAGCAGAATCTGGAGAATATACCTATCTTTTCAGAACTTCCTCTTAAATGCTTTTAATATAGGTACTGAATTACTTAGCCACATCAAATACATACCTAATAGGCATAAGAATGACTCTCAGAATCTCCATTTTTTTCTCGGAAGTTCTGAACTTCTGAGCAGTGAGCATTCTTTAAAAAATTAAAAATAGTTTGAATACCTTATCCCCACTCTGTACACTGTATAATATGTCAAATTGCTCTCCAAGAGAAAGGAAATGCTCTCTGAAATCAATATGAATATGTCATGCGCTAACGACTAATCAGTCTAATCGTTAGCACCGCAATCGATCAATTGCGCAACAATCTAACGATTTCTGCACCAACGACCGATAGGTATTTTTAAAGGTAAATCAGTACATTTCTTTGCAGGAATTGATCGTTAGTGCAACAGCATCGATCGATTGCTGCGCAAACATCTGATATGAATTTTTTTATGTTAAATCAGTACATTTCTTAGCAGAAACCAATCGGTAGTGCAACCACATCGATCAATTGCTTCGCGATCGACTGATATCGATATGATTTTTTTTAGGGTAAATCAGTACTTTTCTTGACAGAAATCAATCGGTAGTGTAACAGCATTGATCGATTGTTGCTCGAGTCGATCGACTGATGATTTTTTTTATGTTAAATCAGTACATTTCTTAGAGGAAATCAATCGCACAGCAATCGATCGATGCTGTTGCACTATCAATTGATTTCTGCTAAGAAATATTCTGATATAACCTAAAAAATTCATATCAGTCGATTTCGCAGCAATCGATCGATGCTGTTACACTACCGATTGATTCCAGCTAAGAAATGTACTGATTTACCCTAAACATACCAATCAATCGATTGCTGCGCTAACGATTAATCAATCGATCGCGCAGCGAAATCGGTCGATTAGGTTGATTAGTCGTTCGCGCATGACAAATACATAGGGATTAATCAAGCCATGTTTAAAAGTATGTACCAAGTCGCCAGTCAACTGGCGACTTTTGAGGGGTGAAATAAGTTGCAAAAGCTCTGCATAACTATAAAATAGCTAAGAAAAAGTTTCTGAAGATGTACATGCATGGGAAAGACAAAATAAAGATGCCAGGTATTAAAGTATGTCCATACTCGCCAATATATTGGCGAGTTTGCGAAGCTAATTCTTGGCTCAAAAATTGTTATTAGCGAGATTTAGCTAATTTTCTTCTACATTTAAGACACTTTAAAAGAGAATTTAAGTTTCCCAGCCAGACTGGAAAATCCAATTGGCTAACAGATGAATTATTTGGCGTAAAAGCTGCGGATTTCATTGTTTCCATTAATTTAATGCTTAATTTATTGGTTCACATAACTCAGAGTAATTAATTTATCAGAAAGCATCTCATTTTCCAGACTGGCTTCCCAGTGAAGATTTAAAGTCCCAAGTCAAATAGTGTGGGTCACAAACTCACCATTTGTCTCTCCAAAATGATGAAATTTTCATTAATTCTCTTCAAATTAACATTACAGCATAGGAGAAAATTAGCTAAAACTCGACAATAACAATTTTAGAGCCAAGAATTAGCTTCTCAAACTCGCCAATATATTGGCGAGTATGGACATGCTTTACTACCTGGCACATAATCATTATGGACTATCTTGTTATCAAAATATTCAATTTTTGAATGATAATTTTTCAAAGAGTTTGTCATGAAACCACTAAAATATGTCTTAATTTTTTTTAAAGATTCTTCTGAGCAATTATTTCCAATGTTTACATGCTAATTTCAGATGACTTAAGGTTAGCTTTTCTTAAACTTTTAGCTTTTTAGTTTTTAAGCAAGATTCTCTAGTGAAATTGATGCAATTTCTCAAATGGTTTTTAGAAAATTGGTGAGCTTCTATAGATGAAGAAATTGATTAGATTTTTCTGGAAGCTCAATATTAATTAGGTCACCAGGTTGTTCATGTAAGATTATGGGTCTTCTGTAGTTTTTTTATTAATATTTTCATCATGCATAGCTATTATATTTAATAACTACAGTTTATAGCCAATACTCATATATTGATGCGAATATCAAATATTTGCCATTTAGTTATTCCATTTAGAATGTGCTAAATATAAGACCTATTCTTCCAAAAACAGTAAAGTTTCAGACTTCTCATCTTATATAATTATAAAGAATCATTGACTCGCACCAAAGCCGTAATTTTTCGGTACGCTGAGTACATCTCGACTGGAGGTAATCAATGCTTGAGCAATCTGATGAAATGCCAAAGTTTTCTATTAATGATGAAATTATATAACTAAACAGAACAGATATCCAACATATCATTTCACTCAATGTTTCAGAAACTGAATCTTGGATGATACTGAGGCTTCATATGTCAGAAGACCTTCTTATATGAATCATATTGCTGAGGTTGGTAAGTTGGAACAGATTTCATTTTCTTAACTTCCAATTTTTCTTCATTAATGATCCTTTGTGAACATACTTCATTTAACAATAATGCACAGACCTTGCTAAACTGTCTATTTTCAGACCTCAAAGAATCCACCTCAGGCTCTACCTACAGCTCGGCAAATATTGTCTCAAGTCTTGACCATCACTCTTCACAACAGCTAACTTTGTAAAATTTATGCCTGCCTGCTCTCTGCAATGAGGTTAGTTTTTTCTTCTACCAAACTGAGAATCTTAGATCTTTCTGGCATCTTTGATTTGATATTTTAGTTGGATTAGTGTCAGACAGGGTGGAGCCGCGCGCCTGCCTAACTTGGGTGGAACCGTGCCCGGGGTATAAAAGCATTAAAATCCTATTGGATTTTATTGAAAATTTGTACACATATGGTGTAAAGGGTGTTCTTTACGATCGTAATGTCTGAATTTTGAAATTACGTGTAGTTCAAAAGTTATAAGCCGAGCACCTCTCCACCCAAGTTAGGCAGGTGCGCGGCTCCACCCTGTCTGACGCTATGTCACAACAGACAAAGTTAGCCATATTTTCATTATATTTAATTAATTCATAATCTGTATTATTGGTTAGTCATCATACATGCTTCTATCATAGCTAACAGAATAAACTATATAATTAGTTCATTAAATTGCTTATTTTATAAAGTTGTGATTGTTCAAAGAGCACAAATATTGTTCTGAATGTAGGCTCTTAAAAATATATAGGTTTGATTAATTTTTAAACTCCTCTCTCATTGTTATATGTAACTATATAATCATTTTAAACCCTTTGCGGATATAGAAATGGGTAAGAGACGAAGAATAATAGCATCATCTTCTGACAGTGAAGCATCTGATCATGCTCGAGAATTGTCCTCCAAATCAAATTTCAAAGTTAAAAAATTTGAGAAAAGAAGGCTCTTTAAATGCCCAGAAGCCAGCTGTGGATACAAACAAGTTGTGAATCTCCCTCGCCACCTTAGAAACGTGCATGGATATCCAGAAGGGAATGCAAAGAATGCCACACTCTACTTTAAAATGCGAAAACAGGTCAAGTACAAAAAAGATGTCAAATTCAAAGACTACCATACCGAAAGGATATGTCCCATTGATCATTGTTACGCAGTTGTAAAGAGGATGCAAAGACATCTGAGCACTGAGCATCTTTTAAACCCAATCGAACAATTGCCGTATCTTTATAACGATGGCCCAGAAATTAAACAAAAGACTCCACCAAAACAAAGAAAAAAATTATTGACTAAAGGAATAATAATGGATGAGAATGAAAATGAAAAGAAAGTTTACATAATCAACAGAACCAAAAAAATAAATAAACGGGTTCTTTTAGATGAGGATTCTGACGAGATCACTATAAACCTTGCATCAACTTCAAATTCCATCAAAAAGGTAAACAAGAAATCATATAAACAGAAAGGCAATAGCAGAATTGAGCAAGCTGATGGAGATGATAGGAGAAAGAAGAAGATAAGGCTAGGAAAAGTTGAAAAAATTAAGCAGGAAAAGCAAAGAGTTGCAGAACATGCATTGATCAATAATAATAATGAAGAAGTAAAAGATATGGATCATGAAGAAGAGCAGAAAGAGGGTGAAGAGGAGATGGATGAAAAAGTTAATGATATGGATCATGAAGAAGAGAAAGAGGGTGAAGAGGAGATGAATGAAGAAGTAAATGATATGGATCATGAAGAAGAGAAAAAGGGTGAAGAGGAGATGAATGAAGAAGTAAATGAAATGGATCATGAAGAAGAGAAAGAGGGTGAAGAGGAGATGAATGAAGAAGTAAATGATATGGATCATGAAGAAGAGAAAGAGGGTGAAGAAGTAAAAGATATGGCCGATGAAGAAGAGGAGATAGATCGTCATCTATCTCCTCTTCAAGAAGAGATGAATGATGATGAAGAAGAGATGAATAATGAAGGAAATGAGATGAGTAATGAACAACTGCAGATGAGTGACGGGAAACAGGTAGTAAATGATGACGAAACTAATTTGATGACCATTGAAGAAGAATGTGACTCCTCATCAGTGTCATCATTCGACACTGATGCAGAAGAGGATGACACCAATTTTGAAAAGAGTCATTCGAGGAAAACTCTGTTATATTACTTCAAACAATACCTCAATTTCAAACAACTCGATTGGAAAACAACGAAGCAGCATCTCTATCACCTCAAGAAAATAATAAGCAAAATGGCTGTGACATCATATAGACAACTATTCAATACTAGGAAAGTTTCAATTATGCTTATGGAGATGAAAAATAATCAACGAATTAAAAATCAAACATTACGATCATATCTATCAACATTACAGCATTTTGGCAAATTTTTTTTGGCTAACCCTAATTTTGATAAATTTGTATCATTTGAAAAAATTAATTATTTCAGTAGTCAAATAAAAGATTTCTCTGCCTCTCTCAAAAGAGGTGTTCAAATGGAACTCTGGGCAACAAATCAAAAGGATTCTGAACGAATGCCAGAGTCCGAAGAATTAAGAACATATCTAAGTTCAAAGCTCAGAAAACATACCCAAGAGTCTCTTCTGCATTATCAAGCAGGCAAGAAGTTTAAGATTTCTGAACTGACAAACTTAATTGGCTACTTCTTGATTGAAATCAGCATGGATAATGCAAGTCGAGCTGGGGAGAGTAGAAACATGCTCCTCAAAGAATTTAATGATGCAAAGGTTAATGATGATGGTTCTGCAGTTATTAAAGTGCAGAACCATAAAACTTTTTACAAGTACGGACCCGCTAATGTTGTCATCAATAAGTCGTTGTTAGCTGAACTGAACATTTTCAAAAATAAAATACGGCCAAAACTTGCCCTCCAACCTCGAGATCTGGAGACATTTTTCCTTAATTCTGCTGGCAACCGACTGACCTCAGCTGCACCAGCTACTTATATGAAGGCTGTTTGGCGCGCTGCTGGTATCAAAGGAGAAATGGGTCCTTCATTGATGCGAAAGACGGCAGTGACAGCAACTCATCTATATCGACCTGAGGAGGCAAGACCATTGTCTGTCAAAATGGACCACAAATTGTCCACTGTCTCAACTTATTATGTATCGTGTGATAAAAAAAAGACTGCCAGAACTGTCTCGAACAAATTGCGCACTATAATGCTAGGTGAAAAGATTGGGAAAAAAGAAAATGAAACTGAGATTTGCAAAGGAATAGAAAATAAAGAAAATGAAACTGAGATTTGCAAAGAAATAGAAAATAAAGAAAATGTTGAAGATGAAGCAGATATAGAAGATCAGGAAACGGACATTAAACAAGAAACTGAAGAAGCAGAAGTGAAACCAGATTTAGGATGCGCAAGTGTCAATAATCACTTCACAGCAAACCAAGAAAAATTCTTATTTTCTACCTTCTCGAAATACATTCAGAATTCAAAATTAGCTTTAGCTATTCCAAATATGATGACCACTCTGGATAAGTTTCCAGAGGGGAGATTACTTGTTCTCAATTTTCTACCAGAGAAAATAAAATACACTATCTAAGAAGACGGCACAAGAGAGGCAAAATGTAGAAGCTGTTTTTGTATGATCAATTAATTCTTTAATCTATTTTTTTTTTGCAAAGGAATATATAAATAATTCAGTTGATATGCATGTATTGTAAATTAAGCCTCAAAGTTGAATGATTTAGTAGTTAGTAGTAGTATATATAAAGGAGAGTGAATTATGTTCATTCTATATAATTGTATGTTTCTTGTTCAATATTTTATATTTTATTGTTCATCTTAGTGTTTCATTTATGTAATGGGGTTTTTTTTTCTTTAACATCGGGCATTTTTTTTTAAAATAGTAAAAGGTAGCATGGGGACCCTATTAATTATCTGTTATTTCTGAAGCCCATAGGAGATTGATTTTCGAACAAAAGATCAAACTGATTCGAAGGTTTAAAATCCTTTTCATAAGCTTCAAGAAAATGCAATCCAATCATTCCTAGCCATCGTAGTTGTCTCAAAAAACGAAAAACAAAATAATATACATTTTATCAATTTTTCCTGATATTGGTTTTCGAATGAGATTGAAACCAATGCTAGTAGGTGCCAATTGAGGAGCTCTTTCATTTGGTGCAATTGGTTTTAAAATCGGACAACAACTTTTTGAGAAAAATACAAAAAACTTTTTTAAAACTTGGGAAAGGTAGCATGGGGACCCTATTAATTATCGGTTATTTCTGAAGCCCATAGGAGATTGATTTTCGAACAAAAGATCAAACTGATTACATTAACATTTTCGTCTTACCTGATTCTTCTTCAATATGTATTCAAATTTAAATAAAAAGCTGTTTGAAAAATTTGTCAGTGAAAAACTATTTTTGTGAAAAGGTTAATAGAAATGTTTGATTTACTCTATGGAAAAGTGATGTTGCTATTTTAAAAGCACATGATTCTTATAGATCTTGAATTTATCTTTAAGATGCAGTTTTTCGTTTTAAAACTGATTGAGCCAATCAAAAGTTATAAGCAAAAGAAAAATAATAAAAAAAATCGAAAATTAAATTTTCGGAGAAAACTGATTTTTTCAACTTTGAGCATTCATTTAAGTATCTAAATGATTTTCAAAGAATCAGAAAAAATTAAAATTTATGTATTTTTTCCAGATCTTTCCGAATATGCAATCAGTTTTTGAAAATAATGAATTTTGTAGGAGGGCCAAGAGAAAAACAAGTGAAAAAGTTCGGACGTGATTTTCGGATGGATTTCGGCCATGAGGAAAATTTTCCTGAGTATGACAGAAGCGTATTTGATATATCTTTCAGAATCTGCAATCAGATTCGAAAAATTCGAATTAGAAAAAAAGTTATTTGCAAAAAACGGTTTTGCTGATATCTCTCAAAAAAATGTGATTCCACTATTAGGTCATCAGATAGGAGTTGTTGACAAATACCAGCAAAATCGTTTTTTGTGGATAACT